>CAJNIZ010011314.1:0-35652 GCA_905231905.1 Symbiodinium pilosum | reverse complement strand
GCGGTTGCAGCAGCTGCAGCAAGCCGGTGTAACCGGCTTAAGCAGAAACAACAACAACTCCATGTCGTAAGCAAAGGCTTAGAAACGTAAGCTACCGTAAGCAGCTTTGTTTCCGAAATAGAATAGGAGTAGGGTTTCGGGCACCGCTGTAATGTTAAATGAGGTTCCTGGGTTGCTGTTAAGGATGAGGGGTTTAAGCTTTGCTGCCATAATGGAGACTCAGCTGGACAAGAAGCGGCAAAGTGGGTGTACCTAGTTTAGGAGTTATGCATGGATTTCAGGAACTTAAGCTGAGTTAGCTTACTTCTGTCTACAGTGCATAGCAGAGCTTCTTTCACATGGTACCTTGCCACAACTTCCTTCACTAGCAACCCAGGCTCAACTTTTTGATGGAGATAGCAATTGCTACTTGGAGGGTCATGGGGACTTAGGAAGTAGGTTAGGGTTTAAGGCTTAGGGTTTAGGGTTTAGGGTCATGTGGACTTAGTAAGTAGGTTAAAAGCTAGGATAACTAGGGTTACTAGATGGGTTATAGGGATTATTAACTTACTTGCTTAGTACCCTCCAAGTATAGGGCTCAGGGCTACGTCTTTGCTGACTTACTGGTGGTTGGTCGAGAATAAGGGAATGGATGCCTATAGCATTCCCTACTCACAGCTTATCGAGTGGCCCCTGAAACTTATTCCTTGACTCCGCACTAAACACCAGCCGTCCAGAAAGCTTTTGCCTAACACTTTGGATCATATTTAAACCCTAAACCGTAAGACCTAAACCCCAAAATCCTCAACCGCAGGTATGTTAACAAGAACAACGGCAATGCCGGAGCGAAGCACGCGCTGGTCGACGCAACGTTTGTGATGATCTGCAGCATGGCAGCTAAAGGTTTAGGGTTCAGGGTTCAGGTTTCGGGTCTAGCGTAAGATCCATTGGTCATTAGGGGTTATGTACTGGGTAAGTACAAGGATCCCACAGTTGAAGACTGGGAGGCTGACGTTGTAATCTCAGCCGGTGTGCTTCTACCCTAAGCCCTGTACAGCCTAAAATCGAAACCCTAAACCCTGTACCTACCCAAAAGCCTTTCAGCATTCTCTTCTATAGATCCTCTTGCAGCAGGCTAGGTCCGGTACGGGCCCCAAAGCTTCAGATGATGGTTTCGGGTCTAGGGTTTAGGGTTTTTTTAGGGTTCAGCTTGTAGGATTTAAGGTTTCACGTTTTAGGCCTTCAGAGGTTTCCGGGCTTCGTAGTTTTGATAGGATCTAGGAGGTAGGGCTGTTGGCTTATGACACTCGGTTGGGGTCTTGTGTAGCTGGCAACCTGAACTCACGGTCATTTTGCATATTCTCCGAAAGTTGCAACTGCAGATTACACTTCATGTTTTGAACCTATGCGCCTAAGAGTAACGCAACCGTGGTGGGATTATAGCCTTCCCCAGAGGGTCCATATATACAACTATTAGGGAATTAGGCCCCAAAATACCATACTATAGAGGGAATTATGGGTCCCAATTCCCTAATGGTTGTATATATGGACCCTCTGGGTTCTGAACAACTGTTCTAATATGACACTGTTATTGTGAGGGCTCATTCACAAATCTATTTCTCCATCCATAAAGGCCAACGCTTACAAAGTTTGACGTGTTTAGTTCAGCTAGGTTTAGGGTTTAGGGAGTTTAAGGTTCAGGGTTTAGGGAGTTTAAGGTTCAGGGTTTAGGGAGTTCAGCGTTCGAGGTAGACAGCCATCATTCCTTGCATCTCCAGGGTCTCTGAGAAGCCCTGACCCCAACCCCAACCCCTAGATCCCTAAACTTTAAGCCTTAAATCCTAAGCCTTAAGCCCGAAATTCTATACCCTAAAACCTAGATCCTAAACCCCCAACCCTTAGATTCCAAGCTCCCAACCAGAACCTGCTTCAAGGTGTTTATCTTCTGGATCCTCAGATGCATTGGAATGCGGTTAGGGTTCAAGCAATATACTATGCACAGTATATAGGGATAATGGAAAAGAAAATGGAAACCACTATTTAGGGTTTAGGGTTTAGGGATTAGGGATTAGGGTTCGGAGTCTAGGGTTTAAGTTTCGGGATTCAGGGTTTCAGGGCTTTGGGGTCTATTTATAGGGCTACAGCAAGGTTATTGCGGATGGGTCACATCCAAGTTACTATCATACGGAGTCGTAAGTGGCAAAATCCTAACCCGGAACCCTAAGCCCTTAACCCCTGACTTCCTCCACCCACCATTGTAGTTGCCTCGTCTAGGATTATAGTACCCTTGACACTCTCGAAAGTTTCTCGCTCCTATAGACTTGAGATATTTCAAGTCCCTTCATACAAATGGGTGATAAGTCAAGCATAAGGGATTTGATGCTACAAGATCCTGCATGAACTTAGCCTAATGCAATACTGCCTTTTGCAAGAGACCCAATTTTTAGGTACTTGGGTCTTGGGTAACAGTACTTATAGTACAGGTTTTGGGCAAGAATATGATTATAAGGTACTTGGACCATTAGGGATAGGGTACCTCAGATACGCTTGGAGATGGCACTGGTAATTATTCGGCCCCTACAGTATCTGCCCGTCCTGGACCCCAAGATTTATCCCTGAGGATTTCTAGTCAGCTTAGCCAAGGCATGTTTCCGAACACAGAGATTCGTGCCCCAAGTTGAGCAGTAAACCCGATGAGTAAGCACTAAACCTTCCTCCTATAACCCCCAGAATGTCAATGCGTAGTCTTTGAATCCTAAGCGCTTCAAGTCTATCTATAACGACCACTTCGGGCCAAAGCCTATAAATAGTGCGAACTAGGCATGTCGGCACACTTCGAACATCATTGAAGGTCTTTGGAGGATCTACAGGCTTCGTGCTGCAACTCCTGGGACCCCCGGCTGCACTTGCATTTACGCATAACGCGGGAGCCGAAATAACCAGAATTAGGGTGTAGGTCTTAGGGTTTAGGGGAACAGGGTTTCAGGGCAGAGTATGCAACAGTTTCCCAGAACAAAATCGACACCCCTTAATTAAGGAATATGCCTTACATGATGCCAGGATCCCTAATCTGATTAAAGGTGTTTTCCCTAATTCGGGGATATTGGGCTCTCTGGGTAAATCAACCCAAGCCTTAATCCTAAACCCTAAGCCTCATCAGCGGATAACATTCGTAACCAGGCAGGCTGCATCACTCTAGGAGCCTCAGGATTGCTTTCCATGCAGTCCATTGACGTATAGTAGCTTTCAAGCAGACATAAAGGATGAGCTATAGTCTGAACTCCTTAAAGAGAGTTATATATATATATGTGAGTCTATTGGGGATTCTATAGGGGTTATTACGGGTAATACTAGAAATTTCGAGCTCATGTTGTGTACTGCATTTGGGGCTCTTCTTTCAATGTGGGGAACTCCATATTCTATGTACTCAATGGGTCTGCTGCGTCAGGGTTCGTCTGAAGCGGCTTTATGAAGACTCTCCATTTTAAGTAATGTCTAGCCTAGCCTCCGCATGAGACCTCTAGTCAATGGAGGGTTGGCGGGGGGTGGGGATCAATACTTATCATAAGATCATAATCTTAACAGAATCCCCTATACTGGTCCTTGCATTCACACCCCCACCCCCACGCCCCCGTCTCTGCAACAGGTAAGCGAGAGACTTGGCTGACCTAAGCGGCCTTTTTCAAGTCAACCCTTAACCCTACACCCTCAACCATAAGCCCTCATAAACCTTAAACTCTACACCCTACATCCTAAACCCTAAGCCCTAAACCCTAGCCAGATTATGACCCATGCCCCAAGGCTCTTGGACCCGCAAATTATAGGATCCCATAGCCAGCCCCCAAATTAAGGGTTTAGGGTTTAAGGTTTAGGAAGGCCCAAAATGTTCCCCAGAGCCTTCAGACAGTTGTTGCTAATCCTAGAGGGTCCAAGTACCCAAGAATTAGGTACTTGGGTTTGGGGAATAGCTATTATAGTACAGGTTTTTGGTAAGTATATGATTATTTGGTACTTGGACCCTCAGGGAACGTTGTAGTTAAGGTCATAGATGTTTTTTTTGCAGGTAAAAAAGAAGACGCTAGGAAAAGAATTGACATGACTTATCTATAAACACGTTAGGCGAGTGGCGGGACCTATACCTGCCTCAAAAGAATTTCTGTTCTAGGTATTGTATGAGTTCGCGGACCCTAAACCCTAAACCCTAAACCTTCAAGCGATGTTTCACATTAAGTTGACTGACAAGGAGCACGAGGGGCCCCCCTAAACATAAGGGCCCCCTGAACATAAGTATGGCCATAAATTTAGGGTTTAGGGTTTAGGGCTTACAGGATTAGCCCAAATCCTGATTACCAAACCTCCCCCTTGGTAAGGATTATGATAATAGGGATCCCAATATTAAGGCCCTTAAATGGAGGGGGTTCGTTAATCATGGGTCTACATCATCATAAGTAGTAGTTCTGGAACTACCCTAAACCCTAAACCCGGTGTATAGCTATGTAACTGGGGGCGGCTCGTTGTAGTGTCCGGGAGCCCCTAAACTAAGAAACTTCGGACTCTCCTTATCTCATCCCCTGAAGTTTAAGGGTTTAGGGTTCAGGGTGTACTTGTCTTCGGGGTTCGCAGAGATTAGAGTGGCCCCTTTTAGGAGCTGCCGTAGTGAGGATGATAGTTCATTTGAGTCTGTATTAGGGTCTCCTCCTTTCTACAGACACCGCCATAGGGTAAGTTCTCGAAAGCATCTCTCTATAATCCTTAAGCGAGATCCTGCGATCTCCTTGTAGCCTCCTGACCCTTGAACTCCCAAACCCTAAAGCCTGAACCCTGAATCCTATACAGTAAGCCCTAAGCTGAAATGCTCTAAAGTCCCTAAGCGTCCCCAACTTTGTGAGTAGACCCCAAAAGGATTTACCAAGTTCCAAATATTTTTGATTTTCCTGTTACGGAGCTGAAGCTAAGTTTCTCGCACCATAGTAAGGAAATATAAGCTATGAACCCTTATTTATGGTAATTTAATCTAAGCTCTTGAACCCTCAGGGTCCAAGCACCCAAGAATCATTTATCCATGGGAGCCTACAACCCCTCCTCTTATGCTTCCGCCCCCCAATGTTCTCCTTCAATGAGCCTTATAGCCTTAATCATCCCTGAAGAAGCAGAACTAATGGGGAAGCATTGGGGAGGGGTAGTATACAGCTGGGAAGTCTGAGGGGGGGTAGTATACTGCTGGTAGGGGAACCCATGATATCCCTCTAAACATGCGCTACAATTACTTTTACCAAAGCCCCGACTACCCAAGTCTTGAGTACTTGAACCCCAAACCCTGAACCTTCAACCCTAAATCCTTTACATACATATATATATATATATATGGATGGTACTTTCGCAAACCAGGGGACCCCAATATAGACACCAACATACTCTAATCCTTATGGGACCCCCAAAACGGTACGCAGAACACGTCCGAGGTCTTCCTTGGGGATCGCAAGTCCCTGATGACGCCAGCGTCTGGCCTGCATGTAGGTTCAGGCTTCAGGGTGTAGGGTGTTAGGGCCTGGGATTTGGGGCTTAGTTTTGTTTTTTGTTTCTCGGGTGATGGGTGTCGTGGTTTTAGGGTTTTGCGTTGGTTGTTTTCGAGTTTAGGGTCTTAGGGTTTGGGTTATGTGGTTTAGGCTTTTCGGCTTAGGGGTAATTTTAGGGTTTGGCTGTTGACCACACGGGGCATGAGGTTCTTTTTTTATAGACACCAACATGCTATCATATTCCCACTATTATGAGCATCCCAAAACGGGATCCCTTTTTTTGGAAGCCACCATGCAAGAAGGATGAGGATTTTTATTGCTAGGGGAGAGGGTTCCTTTACGGGCTTCCCTGCCAATCTGATCCACTTGAGGTGGTTCATGTAGCATCAGGGTCATTCAAAAGTAGAGAGAGCCCCGTGCTTGAATACCCTCCATCATGTGGCGCATTCATAGCACGGAAAAAGCCTGTCTAAGAGGATTGTTTCGCCACAGGCAAAATAACCATCATCATGTGTAGTAGTCATTGAAGAAGGTCTGTGGCTAAAGATTGCGATGAGTGTTTTGCCGTATTATCGCACATGAAGTCACGGTTTGTATGTAGGCTTCCGTGAAGGCCTTTCAATGTCATCTGTAGATACAAGCACCCTTCAACCCTTCGGAAGACTGACAAAGGTTCTTTACCGCAGAAATTGATTATGCTGTAAGGAGGAGCTGCAAGTAAGTAAGAAATACCATACACACGTGGTAGCCAGGACGCTCCTTCAATATGGCTCAAAACTTTTTCGGACAAAGCCCAAAATAAGTGTCCATAACAATCCAAACAACCCAGTGTAGGTAATGTTTGCAGTCTCTAGGACCCAACAGGATTCAAACAGCCCAATGTAGGTAGCATTTATAAGCTTTAGGGCCCAATGTACGTTATCTATGTACTTGGATCCCTAAACCCTGAACCCTTAACCATAAACCTTTGGATCCCTAGGGTGGTTATTTGTGAGGCAGAAAGTCTAAATCTTGGGATACCAAGCGGTGCTTGTAGAGGCTTTCTCGGCCTCAAAATGCTACTCTAAACCCTGATCCCCACGTAATCCTTGAGGGTTTAGGGCTCATGGTTTCGGGTAAGGACCCCTGAAAATTTCATATATATATATACATATATACATATACATATAGACACAGTGACTCTAAGGGTTTCCCACAGCTTGAGAAACACCAATGCAAACCCCGCTGCATAGCCACGTGGACCTTGCTACACCTTCTTGTCTGTCTGTCTGCTCATCAGTTTGCACATTATGCCAGGCGTACTTCTACCAAACGCCCTAAACCCTAAATAGGGTTTACTTGGATCTCCCAAGTACCTTTCATAACAGGCTATATACCCAACATTTCTTTTGGATTAACGCCATTTTGCTAGGTATTTGGGAGACCCTACGTTGCCTTACTGGTGCTTCAGGGAGTGGGGTCGTGGATCCCTATAATAATCCCTACATAATCCCCATACATACCCCTATAATGGCACCTATATTTTCTCCCCCTCTCTCACTTAAGCACCAGTACTTGGCAGTCCGACACCCAAACGACTTCTGTAGCCGAAGGTCTCTATGGCGAGACCGACCAATCGGGAATCTTCTACCACGCTGGGAACAAGGCAATTCTCACGTTGACCCTAAGCCCTCAACCCAAACCCCCTAACGCTCCACATATCTCAAAGTAGGTAGTGGTTAACGAAGCTTGAAATCTTTTATCTTTTGAAATGGCACGTGGGATGGCTTTTCATAAGTTTCGGGCAAGTTTCTAAGCACCACTATGCTATAATCCCTCTTACAGGGACCCACACGAAGGGACTTCTAATTTCTCGAAACCCCCCATGGATTGCCATGCGATTTTTGGAGGGTCAGGGGAACTTCGTAAGTAGGTTAATAGCCCCTATAACCCATATAGCAACCCTAGTTATCCAAATTATTCAACTACTTACTAGGTCCCCATGACCCTAAACCCTAAACCCTATATTACAGGGGTTATTAAGCAAGAGAACCCTAGTTATCCATATAGTTCCCCGTCTTAAGCCTAAACCCTAAAGCCCCACACCTCGCCCGGCTACCCTATGGGTCCAAGTACCCAAATAGCAGCTACTTAACCCTCAACTTCGGGTTTAGGGTTTAGGGGTTTAGGGTTTAGTGGAATACAGGAACCCATTTAGGTCCGGAAGCTTACATGTGTAGGGTTTAGGGTTTATAGGGTTCAAGGTTTAGGATTTCCTTGAACCCTTTGAGCCCGGCCCTACTGCTACACGAAGTTGCCGTAATCTGGATATGCAGTGGACAGTCTTATTAGCCCATATATAAAATCATGGGTTCCCCTACTACCCCACTCTACTACCCCCCTAGGTTCCTCCCTAAATTAAGGTTACTTAAGGATAATTCGGCTTAGTTGAAATCAATTAATGAAGGGAACCTATTGAGAGGGGGGGTAGTATAGGGGGGGTCGTAGTGGAACCGAGTTTACGCTCCTGAACTGAACTGCAACCCAGTAGAACACAACCTGAGTTTAGGTTTTAGGGATCAAGGTTTAGGGCATAGGGATTAGGGTTTAGGGATTAGGATTTAGGATCTAGGGTTGAGGCTTTACCCTAAGGGTCCAAATACCTCATAATCAGATACTTCCCCCAAACCTGTACTATAAGAACTATTAACCAAAACCCCAAGTACCCAATTTTTGGGTACGTGGATTTTTTGTGTTAGTGTGTAGCCGGAAGGATTTAGGCGTTAGGCTTTAGGCTTTAGGGTTCCTATCTGATACCTGCCAGGTGCGAAGCTACGTGCTCAAACCCCTGCTGGCCATGCCCTCAGTTGAGGTTTAGGGTATAGGCCTCTGTTTTGGGAAGCTACTCTATTTGAGGATGGAAAGAGAATGGAACATCAAATGGAAGCTGGTGGTGCTGTTTGGGGTTTGTTCCTTTTGGTTGAATACTGTGGCCCCCAAGAGAGGAAAAGATTATGTTGTTCTTCCGGGTATTGCATTTATAGGAGGAACATAATCTTACATGGCTCAACCGACAAACGCAACATAATCCAGGGCACTTACAGCCTGCTTAGATCGGTACTTATGACCCGGCCCTATAAGCGCCATAAGTCCCTAAAGTGGTTATAGTTTGGTTATGAGTGCGATTTCAAGCCCTTGGACCTCCAACACGGTGCGCGGAAGAGAGTGAGCTCATGAAGTCAAGTGAGTAGTATTTTATTTGGGGATGCTGTGGTACTCAATGTCGAGTAAGATTATATCCTCCTTATAGTATTTTATATAAAGCCCTAAACCCTTAAACCCTAAACCCTAAACAATATCTTGCTCGGTTTCAACCACCAAAAAAACATTACTCAGGTGTTTTAGGGTACTGGGGTGCTGCATTTGGGCGGAGTGCTTTGGGGTTAAGAGCTGCACAGTTTGGGCAGTGTTTAGGGCGTAGGGATTAGGATTTAGAGTGTAGGTTTTAGGGTTTAGGGTTTGGGATTTAGGGATTAGGATTTAGAGTGTTGGTTCTGGGTTTAGGGTTTGGGGTTTAGGGATTAGGATTTAGAGTGTAGGCTTTAGGGATTAGTGTTTAGGGTTTAGGGATTAGGATGTAGAGTGTAGGCTTTAGGGATTTGGGTTTGGGTTTTAGAGATTAGGGTTTAAGGGTTAAGGTTAAGGGCATGGGCTTAGGGTTTAACTTCTAAGACCCCTAAGTCCCTAATATAGTCATGGTTGGCTTATGAGTACCTGGACCCCCAACACTAGGTACAATAATGGCCTTTTCAGCATTTCTAGGGTTCTAGGGCCATAAGTTTACCTAATGCTTACAGGTTTAGATAGCAGTTGCACATCAGGTTGCATGTGCCACAGGACCTGCAAGTGCTTCCGGAGCCGTTTCAACTTCTCACACCACACTGCCCTAGCCCCCTTCGCAAACGTGCACTACTGCTGAAGCCTACATAGTAGTTGCCAATGTGATTCTCGTGTGATCTTCAATACGTTATGAATGAACTTTGCGCGCCATCTCGTTCGCATGGCCGTAGCACAACAACATCCGAAAGCACTGGCGACCCTGGCGACCCCAGACTCCTTAAGTCAAAGCCTCCCAGGTACCATAAGAAAAAGGTGTATACCCTTATTATGGAGGGGTTCCTGGGAACCTAGCCTCCTGCACTCCTCAACCCTAAACCCTAAACCCCATTCTGGGCCCTTATCCAATGAGTACATCGTACTATGGAACCTGATGGAAAAACTCAGAACATGGTTTACCGCTTAGGGTTTAGGGGTAAGGTTTTCACCTGAGGACATTGCAATTCTGAACCCATGCTCAAGCCTCGACCCCTCTCCCCCCCCTCCAAAGCCACAAGCTCTCCAAAAACATACGAACGCTTCCAACCCCAGAAGGCATAATTAAATGCCCCAAAAGCTGAACCGCCTCCAAGACCTCAAGCCCCTAGACTCGTTTTAATGTTTGAGGTTCAGGGTTTAGGGTCTAGGGTTCAAAACATCCCTGGACACTAAAACCCTCGGAGCCTCTAAAGCTTCAACATCTCAAACTCCGCAAGCCCTAACAGGGTTTAGGGTTTGGGGTTTAGGGTTGGGGGCTGCAACACCATAAGCCCTGAATCTCAAACCTGAAGCACGAAACATCAGGCCCTAAATCTCAGACATCAAGCACCCGCCTAGATCTATCATGTGGATTGCTGCTAAGGAACTTAAATTAGGCCATGCAAGTTGCATGACGAGGAAAGTTTCTGAGTTACCATAAAAAGAGAAGTGTCGTTTTGGTATATCTTAATTCAAATGCCCTATTCTCCCTACATATTCCTACAGCCATACATACGCATATCCTCAGGTTCCATGTAATATCCGTTTGGTACTCCGTTTGATGCTCCATCAGGGTAAAACCTTCTACCTGATATGCAGTATCAAGGGCCCTTAGAATCCGCCAGCTAAGGCTGAGAGCACGAATCAGGGACCCATACTTCAAACCCTTCCTGGACTAAACCCCATGATCCTTCAACGCCCTCCCTATCATCCTTCATCAATTTGAATCCTATACACCAATTCAAAACCCCTAGACTAAACCCTAAAGTCCGTTCGGGTCTGAGACCCTAAACCTAACACCCTAAACCCGAAAACGCCGAACCCTGAACCCTTAACCTTTCAAGTCCGAAGGGTTGTAGAAAACCCTAAAGCCCTAAAACCCTAAAGCCCCAAAACCCTACAACCCTCTTCCGTCGTCCAAGGTTGGCAAACACCCGCATTGCGAAGCGGGGCTCGCGGCGCAGAACATCACTGTAGACGTCTGAAGCTGAAGGAGGTTTTAGGGATTTGGGTTTGAGGGTTCGGGTGGGGTTAGTGATTCTGAGGCTGATGTTGGGATAGATGTCTGTTACCTAGGCTTTGCGGCGTTCAGGGGCTTGCGGTTGATGAGTTTGAGGATTTCGGGCTGTAGGACTTGTAGGATGTTGGGTTTAGGATTTGGGTTAAATGTCCGAAGCTTAGACGTTTGAGGGGTTTGGGGTTTTAGGTTGTGGTCTCTAGACAATACGAGTTTTTGTTGTTTAGGGTTTGGGGTTTCGGGGACCAGGTTAAGAGGCTTTTAGTTGTTGAGCTTGGGGTTTCAGAGTTGAGTTTGACGTTTTGGACTTGGGGTAGTTGTCTGAAGCTTAGGCTTAAGGGTTGAGGATGAAGCTGAAAAAGAATAGAATAAGTCCGGACTAGTTTTCGGCGAAGGCCTGGAACACATGCCAGGGCGAATGTGCTATGCCAAGTTGCCATGTGTGCAGGTGTACTTTAGATAGCCATCTGATCTGATCTGTTCATTTCATGAGTCAAGAGTACGTAGACTTGGTTTTTCTGAAAACAGATAGATCAGCATGCGTTATGGCCAGATCCTTTTGTATTTACAAGGGTTAAGCCATTCCAAATGCCACAAAGTGAGTCCCAAGCACACCAAACCTAAAGTGCTCTATGGGCTATGGGCTATGACTGCTATGAGGCTGTGGTCAAGAAGCCTGTATGTCCGTCTGATACTCCACGCTTAGAACACTGCCAATGATGAGGCAAAACCCTAAAGCCCTGCAAGGCTTATGAGTCCAGGTACTTTCGAGAAACACTCATTATTTCTGAGTGTTTCTCAGAAGTACTCTCAGAAGAGCGAAAACATGAAACAATGCCCTAACCCTGTTATAGTGTTCCCCACACATCTGTGGGGCATCCCCCTTCTGGGCGTTTCTCATGCCTTAGGTCATCCGCACAGCTATGGAGCGTGAATCGAGCAACTACTTCGGAGATCGCAAGTTCTCCGACGGACAGGGGAGTTATGGTACAAGAGTATGTTTGGAAGTGTTTGTAGAAGTTGGGAAGCAGCAGTACAGATCTCAACATACTATATTTCTAACTTTGGGGACCTGAATTTCGGAAACAGGAATTTGTCCACAGTACTTCCTTCTGTTGGAGTACATCTACACTAAATCTTCATCTTGACCACGTTGATTCCTGCCCTCAAGTACAATGAGAGCTTCAGGTTAAAGAACGCGATGGGTTGGGAAAGTGCCGCGGTAGCTGGCTAGCCCGTGTGTACCAAATAGCCGCAATTCCGATTCATTCATCCAATGCAAGCGTAAGCCCTCAACCCTTAACCCTATAATGGCGGGGGAGGGTTGTTTCTGTGAAGGTGCGCCGCATTGACCTGGGTGATCTAGACCCTATAAGCCCTAAGCCGTCATCAGCTGAGGAAACCGATTTTGGGGCTTACGCTTTTGGAGGTTTTGGGGCTTAGGGCATAGGGTTGTGGAATGCATTGAAGAGAGGGGCTTCTATTTCTTATGCAGTTCCGGATTCTTCTAATCATCATGGCAGTCATAACCACTGCCTGTGACTGCATGCAACAGACTGCAGATCACCGTTCTTACTCTTGGCCCTAATTTCTCTATAACCGCTAAACCCTAAACCCTCAACCCTAAGCCCTAAGCCCTGATCCTGTGCAGTGAGGGGCTGAGACCCAGGGCTTCTGAGTTCGGAAGGTTTCTGGCCCGCACGGTACTTGTTTCGTCCGTTTATAGCTCTTATAGGGGACTTGTCAAACAATCCCAAGATAATCCCTAAGAAGGACACCCATATTCCCCGTATAGCCCTTATATACCCCTAGTGTCCCAAGAATACCTCGATTTAGTGAAGCTCCAATACCCCGACGATCATCAACGCAAAGATTCCTGTAGAAGCCTGCATAATTACCAATACCCAGAGGGTCCTATTAATAATAATGAATGCGGGCCCAGATTTTCCTGTGTAGCGCGGTTATGGAGCCTACTTCCATAATGGTGACATATCTAGACCCTCTGGGCTTTTTTCTCGTATAGTATGCCCTATATGCCTGTCCTGAATGTACAACACTTACAAAGACCCCTCAATAAACCCAGTCTCCAGTTTGATGTTTCTTGAGCAATTCCAGGCGATTCTCAACTCTTCTATTTCAATAGGCCTCTACACCCCTAAAAGTCTACTTATCTCATCAACCTCTATGCATGCCCGTATCCCCCTACAGAACCTTATTCGAATCATTCCATTACAAATGGGTTGCTAGAGAACAGCCCAGCACGTCCCATCTGAGGCGTACCTCCATGACTGGGCTCGCGAATGGCGCTGTCGAGCGATACCATTCTGTCTCCATGTGGCTATGTCTTGAGATTAGTGTGGGCAAATTTTAAGAAGCTTGAAGGATGTCACCCCCAAGCGCAGTTACTATTAGCCAATACATGCAAGGGTCTTAATTCAGGTTTATGTTGTACATTGGTTACATTACCTGGTTGCAAAATATTGCGGGCTGTCTGTGACGGATGATGTAGGCTTCATCTGGGGCATACTCTGTATCCGGGATCCTCGTATTTTAGAGGCCATCTGCTTTGGAGGGTCAAGACATCTCATTTTGAAGCGCAGACAAATGATGGGTTCGGTTCGGGGTCTTGAGCTCAGGGTTCCCCTAAAACCTAAACGCCGGGCGGTCTGGTATATCTTCCGGTGTCTGTTTTTGGCAGGTGTCAGCGTTTAGGCCTTCTGGTCCGGTTGGGTTAAAAAAGTTGTACTAGTCAGGGTACCTGTGCAAGCAGCGGTGCTGTGTTCGTGTTTGGTTCCATGCTTTTGACAGTACCCTACCCTAAGGGTCCAAATACCTCATAAATCAAATGGTTATCCAAAACCTGTATTATGATGACTCTTACCCTAAACCCAAATATCTAATTATACCCTTATATGCCCCCTGTATACCCCTATAACATCCCCTTTTACAGGGTACCGAATTATTGCGTACCTGGACCAGCTGGGCTAAGCCCTTCCCCCTTCAACCGTGCTCCTCGTTTTGCAGCAGATCCAGGCCGGGGAACGAGCAGAGGGTGCTAGAGTTTGGAGGTTGATTAACATTGGGATCATGGAAAAGAAAATGGAAACTACTATTTACGGTTTAGGGTTTGGGGTTGACCCATGATTAATAAACCCCCTCCTTTTAAAGGCTCTAATATTAGGATCCCTATTGTAATCCCTATTAAGGGGAGGGGGTTTATTAATCAGGGGTGTGGGTTAGGGTTGGGGTTGGCGCCCGAAACGCTAAATCCAAAGCCTAATAGGTTAATGTAGACCTCTGATTAATAGCCCCCTTCCCCTTAATTTTATGGGGATCCTAATATTGAGGCCCTTTAAAGGAGGGGGTTATTAATTAGGGGTCTACCTTAGGATGTCATGAAATACCCCGAGTAGGACTCTGGTTTCTCAAAGACAGGCAGGATGAGCACAGCTACTAAGGGGTTGCCAAGTTGAGAGACACAAATTTGCGTGTGCCTTCAGGGCATATCCAGAGAGTCCAAGTATACACCCAACCATTAGGCACTTGGGTTTAGGGTAGTAGTAATTATAGCGCAGGTTTTGGGGCACATATGTGCTTATTAGGTACGTGGACCCTTAGGGATGCTGGTTCTTTTTAGGGAAGAAGGGAGTATGATCCCTATATATATATATATAGATATAATCCCCATATTCCCATATCGTGTATTCTCAGGGTCTTGGGAGCTGTCCTCTTTGTCGCCACCTGAGTTTTTTTGCCAGCGCCCTGATCTAAATGCGAGAGGATCGACTATGCTGTTCATGGAGGACAGTGTGCACACGCCTGCATGTCAATTTCCAGGCACTGCATGACTAGGTCTCGACATGCGCTATGGATATGGATATGAATCACTCTGGGCTCACAGCACGCGAGCATTACTTACTTGAGCCTATGAGACGGAACCCGATCACTGTACGTTGTTGAACACGGAGTCCGAAGGCCCAAACTTTCCAGTCCTAGCCCTGAACAGGACAACCGGAAATCATGACCCCTCAATAAGAAGATCTGCCCCAGGAACCCATAGAAGCTGAGCCCTGACCCCCAGATGCCAAGTTAGTTTCCTTTTTTGCATTCCTTTGCCTTTGCCGGCCATGAACAAGGTTCGGCACCATGGACCCCGCGCACGTGGAGGAGGTTGAGGATGCCATGTGCGGCTCCAGTGCAGGCTCTGGAAGTGAGACTCGGGGGAAGGGCTTGGGGATAGGGAGTTCATGGCTTGCAGTGGGTTTGGGGCATAGGGCTAAGGGCCGAGGGTTTAGGGTTTTGGGGTAGAAATTATTTGGGTCAGGCTGAGTTTTTTCGGGTTTAGGGCTTGGAGGTTAGGGTAAGGCTACGGGTTGTGGGCTGAGGCTGAGGCTGAGGGTGTGGTGTTTAGGGTTTAGGCATCATGGTCTAGTATAGACTACAGGGTTTAGTTGCTGCAGCTATCATGGAGGTTCCGCAGTATCTACGATTCCAAGACACATTGTTTCCTTGGTAGAGCTTTTAAACCTAAAGCGCGGTACGTCTGCAAAGAAGCTGTAGACTTGACAGGTTCAGGAGTATGGTTCGGCGTTTGCAGTCGAGGGTCGATAGGTTATGGTGCCCCAAAGGCCAACTTATATCCTGTTGGCAGGAAGAACTTGAGGTTTAGCGGTGAGGATGAAATTTGGAGAAACATCAACAGGTCTCTCAAAATAAGCTTTCCGCTTCAGGGTAGTCTTAACAGCAATGATTACGGTGTTTCAGGATCTATGAGGAGGACCCCTTTTCATCGGAAATTCCCATGATGGGCCAGCATGATTTCCAACATGATTTGTTCAGAAGTTGTGTCGTGATTCAGGTATTGTGTTGATCTGTAAATTTCCGAAACCGTGTTCTTAGTATTTGGGTTGCGGTGCAGTATCAACACACCTGGACTGAGACGTAAGTTGTTTGCTTCACGCCCTGCTGCGCTTATCTGATTTTTGGACTGGTTTTGAGACCATGCCAGCAATATGAAGACAGATGACAAAACGAACACGAACAACGTGGTTCGGGGTCTAGATTTCGAGTTTGGGACCAGAAGTACTGAAGTAGTCTATCTTCTATTCATGCCACTTCACTGGGTAGTTTCCACGAATATGGGGACCCCAATGTGGACCCCAAAATACTAGAATGAGCAATTCAGACCCTTCGAGAGAAGCCCTCATATGACTAGAGTTTTAACGGGGAGGCGCTACAGACAGTCCCCAACAAAGCTCGTGTTTCCCTTTCGATGATTGTCAATTTATTGGACGTCCCATATGTCAAGAAGGGTTTTGGTTTTGGTGCAGGTCTGATCTTCGGATCTTCCGAACTATATTCTTTTGGGAATTGGGCGGTTGGTGACCCTAACCTGAATTGCTGAACCCCTTTACACCTCACACTGATATCTTGGGAGAAACATCGAAGGGAGGTATGCAAATTCCATGTTGTTTTAGCTTGTTGGCTATTCATATGTGGAATCTTAAGCCATTTAGTAAGTTTGGCGTGTTCTCCTTGGCTAAATGAAAAAAGGGGATAAACAGGGAAAAAGTGAGGGCCGCTCCGAAGGACCCAGGGTGTAGGTCTAGCTATTGCAGCCTTGGTGAACAAATTACGGAATATGATGGGAGTTTCCCAAAACTGGGGGCACCCCTTTTGGGGGTTCCTATAATAAGAAGGAGTATACATAGTATTTTGGGGTCTAAAATTGGGGCTCCCCTTATGTTGGGAAACTACCATATCTCAACCGCTGGGTCCCAAGAGGGGTCCTTCGCTTTTTCCCTGAAGTAGGTCAGCTGCTAAAGCGGCCCCTTTTATCGGCGGCAACCACACCCTTGTAGCTGCGGGCAGGGTCTGTGTAAACGCACCCCGCCCGCATTACGACTTCAGCTCTTGTTGTCCTTCCGGGAGTCATCTTAGAATTGCAGGATGGGGTGGCAAAGACATAGCAAGGATTGCTTCGCCAAAAACGATTTACACATGAATATACGTCCGATAATAAGCTGGCCTAGACTGGGTGTGTTCATTTTCGCTAAGTTAGCTACCGTTTCTTAGTGCACTTAGCAGGGTCTACTATGAGTTCGGTGGTACCCTAAGGCGTGGAACTCTTCCAGGAAGGTTACTCACGTAAACCATCTCCCCCTACCAACAACCTCCCCCCAAAAAGCTGCAGCTACACATAAACCTACAAGACCCTTTTCAGGGCTGCGGGGCATGAATTTAAGGGTGATATTGGGCCAATATTGGGGTGCCCAAACCATGTCTTTGTCTTCAAAGAGCCTTCCAGCAGGACCTTCATGGTAGAACTGACCAGATATCCGCAGCTTTGGGGAATTCACAGCGTCACACAAGATTCACAGCAGGACTTGGGGTTAGGATAGGATAGTCCTTCATAGTACAAGATGTTGCTTTCAGTCCTGGCGCTTTGCACTAGACGCCATACCCCAGGTATTCATCACTCACCTGAACATTTCCCAAGACAGCAGTTGGGGTTTGGATGTGTTGTGCTCCCCCCTAAACCCTAAACCCTAAACCCCACTAAACCCTAGACCCTAAACCCTAAACCCCCCTAAACCCTAAGTCGGCATTTCTTGTCCAATCCTCGGAGCCCTGTAGCTTACCCTAAGGGTCCCAGGACTCAAATAATAGGGTCCCTTTAAAGGGGTTAGAGGGGGACTATATAGGGTTTAGGGTTAAGGGTCCAAGGACTCAAATAATAGGGTTTGAGGGCCCAAATACCATTAATATTAATGGTATCTGGGCCCTAAAACCCTATTATTTGGGTCCTTGGACCCTTAGGGTAAAGATTCTGCATGACTTTAGCATGACTTTAAGTATCTCCTACCTTGGGGATTATGGTGTTGCAGAATACTACGGGCATGCAGTATTCTCTGTATCAACGGCATCTCACCACGTACCTCAGAGTTCAATTCGACTCATGTTGGCCCTTGTTCATGCGCCAGGTCCCAAGCCCGTTTACTAACTATTAGTAGGGTTCAGTGTTCAGGCCTTCGTTACGGGGAGTGGAAGCTACGTGGCCTTGGGATGTAGTGCGTGGGGCTGAAGGTTCAGCATTGGAGCTCATTCTTACGTCCTAACTTCTAAGTTTACGGGTTTTTAGCCTTCATCCCTAAACCCTAAACCGCCATCCCAGACCCAAATTCCTATGCCCCAAACCCTACGCCTGCATGTTCGGGTCCTCTACTTACTCCTAGAAGCGCTGCAGTCATGTATTGGGCTTCAGTACTGTTCCATAGCCCCTATACGGTTTAGGGTTTAGGGTTTAGACTTCGATCCTTAACTTGAAACCCACGACGCCAGGCGTCCCCAACGAGCGAAGTCGCCACTTGTCCGACCTCTGCAGCCTGGGCGAGGTGCGGTCAGCATTGCTTTGCGGACAGACATGGAGCGTATAAGGTTCAAGGCTGAAGTTTAGGGAGGGCGACATTACCCAAAAAACGGAGAATCCAAAAAACGGAGAATCCGTCACCCCAATTGTTTCAGATCAAATGGAAGGAGCACGGAAAATGAAATGGAAGCTGGAGATAACTAGAGGTTCATAGGGTTGTAACTGTTCATACCCTATGATACGACAATGCCATACGCAAAGGTAAAAGGCACTCAGTGTCATGCGGGGCTTGCAGGAACCACCATGGGTTTGCGTAGGGTTTTAGGATTCAGGGTTTGGGATGCATGCGGTTTCGTATGTTGTGCTTTAAGGTTTAGGCTTCGAGGTGTAGAGTTTAAGGTTTGGGGTTCAGGGTGTGGGCTCTAGGGTTTTAGGGTTCAAGGTTTAAGTCGAGTAGTGCCGTTTGCCTGGGACTTGACAGCCCCCGTTTGGATAAGGCTATCTTCTCCCTTCGGCTGTAGTATCTTGTCAGAGGAATATAAGCTGGCTCCTATGAACCCAAAGAGTATTTAGCTTGGTGTGATTCTGGCTGCTTCGATTCAGGGAATGGGTCTGGGATTCATTACAATTCGGATGCAGGTCTATAGGTCAGCCCAGGCCCCTGGTTAATAAACCCTCTCCACTTATTTTGGATTATAATAGAGATCCTAATATTGAGGACCTTAAGAGGAGGGGGGGGGGTAGTAATCATGGGTCTACACTTTAAGCCCTACATCTCAGATGTGCCTTAAACATGATTCTAGTCGTTTTGGCATGCTCAGCCTATCAAACATCTCAATCTTGAGTAATCTTGAGTGATTCGGTGTTTCATGTTTTGGGGTTAAAGGAAAGCCGAGCAGGGAATGTCAAGCTATTGCTTGAAGTAACGGACCTAGTTTACAGGCAAGTGAGCCATATTGGTTAGGAGGACCCCCCACCCTGTAATAGTGGTATAAAATAGGAATGTAAGAGGACCCTGATATAATCCTTACTGTTCCTTATAGTCACTATGGGGGTGGGGGGTCTACCTAACATATTATGAGGCCCTGCATCTCTTAGGACCCTTTGCAGGGATGCCAATGGAGCCCTTTACGTCATGTACATATGAGCTGTAGTCTAAACTCCTTAAAGGGGGGTTACATAGGGGATTATATAGGAGGGGTTATTAAGGGAGATACCAGGAGTTTAGACTATGGCTCATATACAGCCACGCACACAGTTGCATCTACACTTATATGTATGCTTATACATGTATAGTAGACTGGTCTGTATACAAAGCCTGAAAGTAACATCTTAATGTATGCACATGTTTATATAGTTGTATGCATTCAGCTATGCCCTCCGCAGGTAATCATTTCATCTAGAAGCCTCCGCAGATAATTTTCTAATCCAGAAGCATAAACAACAATTAATATCATGGTGCGATATCCCCTGTGTCAGCATTGTATTGGGTACCTCAGATAGACCCCTATAGACCTTTGACCAGTTCTAGACTAACGTTCTATCCCGCTTATTCCTTCGTGGAGGGAGGTGTTGGTCGACAGATGGGGCCAGATCTCGATCGAAAGTATGTATTTTGGTGATTTTGAGTCCTAGGATTATGATTTCAGGTAACTGACCTACACCCGAAACCTCAAACCCTAAACCACGTAGAGTCACCACCCCACCCAAAAAACAACAACACTAAACTATCCCTGACTCACTACCCTAGCTATGTTGTTTTTTTTGCCCTAAGGGTCCAAGGACCCAAATAATAGGGTTTTAGGGTCCAAATACCATACTATTAGTGGTAGTTGGGCCCTAGAACCCTATTATTTGGGTCCTTGGACCCTTAGGGTTGGTTTCCAGGACAGCTCCGAGGACAGCGAAAGTGGCGGCTACTCAAAGGAGTGAGGAACTGGGGTTTAAGGGTTTGGGGGTTTAGGGTTTAGGGATTTAGGGTTTGGAATTAGGGGGCACATTTGGCAGTTTCCGCCATACTAAGGATTTCGCCTTTTAGGATCAATGTTGGGACCCCCGCGATTTCTGAAAACTAGCAGGGTTTATGGTTTATGGTTTACGGTTTTGTAGGTTTACTGCTGGTGTTTAGGGTCCAGGGCCTAGGGAGGACTTATGAGGCACATTTAGGGTTTGGTGTAGGTTTAGGATTTACAGACTTACATCTAGGTCGTAGAGGAAAGCCCCATAGGCGCTGGACGCTTGAGCTTGCTTAAGTTATCGTCAAGCACCGCCTTACACGTGGTGCTTGAACAGATCATGGATTTCCCTTGCAGCCCTCCCCTCATTACTAGGGTTTAGGGTTTAGGGTGCTTGCTATTTGCTGATGCCAGCGGTCCGTAGTAGTAATCAATGATAACCCAGCAATGCTACCCGCTTTTATACCTCTTATACATGTAGCATGAGTATACTGACTGACACCCTTACCCACCGCAAATATCTATGTACTCCAATCACTTACGCCTTTGCATTAGGCCAATTAGGCCCGCCCAGTATCTATTGTCCAGGGTTTGCCGGAGTGGGCGTACCCTCAACCATTAGCTCTAAACATCAGATAAGAGCTATTGTCAGTATTAGCCTTATTAAGGGACCCTTAACATTGGACATAGCTCTCTCTCGTTGTTGAATATAGTCCCTATTACCGTCCCTCATAATGAAACCATCTCCATTATTTCTATGGGAAATATTGGCTGTAGCTCATAGCACGTATTTACCTAAACCTCCCAAATACCTACTTTGCTCACAATAACGGTCAATAATGTGTATGTAGGCTACTAAATATGGATATTCGTGAGGTCTAAGATACCCGCCGCTGGACATTGCACTTCTCTCTTTCTCTATTCACAATCTGGCTCTAACAAATGCCGCCTTGAGTGCCAGGGTCCGGGTCAAGGGAGCAGGGCAGTTCAAAGCGACCTCACCCGACCTCGCCCCAAATGGTGGTCGATTGATATAGGGAATAGTACCAACATGATCTTGAATTGGGAATGGAAATTATTCCAAATTAGCTTAAGAGTTAGGATAGGAGTAGGGGCCTAGATCCTTTGATTTCTGAAGTGCATCTCCGCACATACTGCATATGGCATTTGTACAGGACATACAGCATATGCAGAAATGTATTAGGCAACCTCTACGTATATCTAGAGACGTTTTACTTACATGTTGCCATATGTTGGCCATCCTCTGAAGCCCGCAAGCCCCTGAACCCCTGATTGCAGAACACTGGGACTACAGTAAGCCACCCCCGCCCCCCCAAATAGCAGCTTCAATTTTATTGTCCATTTGGTTCTCCATGAATTCCTAAACCCTATATACATCATTCCTATATCCCCCACATAGCCCCTGTACATATTCCCTATACCGTACCCATATGTCCCCACTATTCACATGCATGCCATGGTGAGGGAAGGCAGGGGTCCCTCGGGATCGGCAGGAAGTCCCTGAATGTCTGCAGCGAGAACTGGAAGGATCCGAAAGCATCATCACCAGCGCTCTCCTGAACCCAAGCAGTGTGCAGAATCGTTTAGGGCTTAAGGTTTAGGATGGCATTGCAGGATTATATCGGGGGTATATATCGTATGGCTTATAGTAATCACAGCAAGTATGTAGAATGATGGCTTGTTGGCTTTGAGGTAAGGCTTTGGGTCCTCACGCTACCTGCTTTTGGGGTCCAGCTAGTTTTAGGTGCAGGAACACGCAGTTCAGGTCTCGGGTGTGCGATTGTAGCCCTTAATGTAAGCGATGCTGCTCTCAGGATTTCGGTTTTGCAACTGCAGGGTGTACAAGCCTACGCTGAAGAAGGACTTGCAAACGACAACACGAGTCTCTTCATCTTCACGTTAATGGAGTATTGCATTTACTTGCCAGGAAAACCGCCGTATACGCGAAATGCCGAATAGATCTGTACAACAACTTTTCCTTTCAAACTGTCTACAGCGCCCCCTTGTGCAGGCTCTGATGTCTGCATTGTAGAGTGCAGGAATACAGGCGTACTTGCTTGCATTATGAGTGCATCAACGCGTGCGTGCTGCAGTGCATGCATGCAACCATGCAAACCTACACGCGACTATGCATACAGCTGTATATGCATGCATACATGTATTCATGCAAGCAGAGACACGGGCATAAAGCAATGCAGGCGTACATCGTTCCACATTTGGGTGGTTGTCAAAATTATTGTCCCTATTGGGGCCCCTATTATAATACGGCACCTAACATTTAGGGCACCCAAAAAGGAACCATAATGTTGACAACCACCCATATGCATGCAATGCATGCCGACATCCGTCTGGAGAGGTGCTGAACGTACGGCCTGCAATTCTTCACATATGGAACCCTAGGGATGCAAGTATACAAATGATACCTACATTGGGCCTTAAAGTCTGTAAATGTTACCTACATTGGGCTAGTTGGATCCCTAGGGGAAAGCAATTGAAGCTCCTTATGCCATCAGTCCACTTCTAGGTTTGTAGTCCCTTGTAGAGACAGGGTGCTTCTTTGGGCTTACCTGGAATGATTTGTGTGGCCATAAAAAAGGGAATTGTACCTAACATGTTCATACCTTTACCTGTTTAAGGATCGAATGTTATTCTAGGTCAGGCTCTAGGCTGGATTTAATTACCCTAAGGCTCCATGTAGGTACTGTTTATAGGGTTCAGGGCCCAATGTAGGTACTTTTCAGTATTCTAGACTTAGATCCCCAGAGTTAGTATGGTACGTAGTAGTTTTAGATACGCTTTCGGATCCCATGGCTGCTCCTGCGAACTCCAGCAAAAAGAGGTTCTCGGGGCTGTCCTCGGTTGGCTCTGTAGTCCTGCGGCAATCCCACCAAATTCAGGGCCTAGGGTTTAGGGTTTAGGGTGGTGGATGTTTCTTCCATCAACAGTAGGAGACCATTATTGCAGGTTTATGCCGTTAGAAATGTATGAAAACCAGTTCCCAATGCAGCCTTACACTCTTATCTTTGCTCCCTCTAGGTTCTATGCGCTGGGTTATTCAAAAGGTTTGCAGACTGACCCTACGACTCTAGGTCCACAGATTAACTTGGGCCAGACGTCAGGGACGCCTCAGGGCCAAAAGGCTCCTAGGGCTATGTTGTGCTTGCTGGGGGAAGGATTGGGCTTCGGGGGCTGAGGTCTGGCATCCCATAACGGGTGTCCAAGAGCAGTAGGTGCATTCCATAGTTAGGACAGTTAAGACATCTAGACAGGAAGAACTTCCCGAATTGTGAGTGAGATTATCGATCTGTTAAGTTTATGAAGTTTGCCGTTAGCGCACTCCTTATAGCACGGATTACAGCTTGGGCATATAAGGCAAAGGGGAAAAGAGCCAGCAGAGTCTTCGTGTTGCCGAATGTGGCTGGCTCCTTTTTGGTCCCGGAACGCTTCAAAAGATGCAAATTACAGAATTTGCTGGTCTTAGAATTTTTCAATTGCTGTAGATTACAGCGTTTGCTGGTCTTGGAATTACCTAGCCCTTAGCCTACTATTTAGGTAATTAACTGGGAGCCCAAGGGTGAGACAAGAAAACGGGCTTAGTTGCCCTAAGGGTCCAAGGACCCAAATAATAGGGTTTTAGGGCCCAAATACCATTAATATTATAGTATCTGGGCCCTAAAACCCTATTATTTGGGTCTTAAACCCTGAACCCTATATATCCCCCTATAAACCCCCTTTAAAGGGACCCTATTATTTGAGTCCTTGGACCCTTAGGGTTGAGTATTCATCCCATGCGGGCTCTTCCAATGACACTTTGTCCTTGCCGGTCTCCTTTTTCTCTACCGGTCCCAGCTCAAAGCCGCAGATGAGCCCGGCGGTTTAGGGTTTAGGGTTTAGGGGTTGTATAGGGGATATATTGGGGTTACAGAGGGATAATGGAAAAGAAAATGGAAACTACAGGGATTATAGGGTTATAGGTTTTAGGGTAGCCTAAGCCCCACACGCAAATATCCTGGACCCTAAGCCCAAAGAACCTAGACCCAACACCCCAAAATCCAAGACCTTCAACGAACCATGACATGTGGACATTTCGGCCGAGGGACATCCTGAGGTCAGAGCTCACAACCGCATGGCATCTACCAGGGGCGTTCCTCAAGAGGGTTTCGCGTTCAGGGCTTCTTAAGTAGACAGAACCACTCACCCTAAGAGGAACCAGGAAGGGAAGGCTTGTAAACGGCACATCGGTTTTCCCCGTAGTGAATATTTTTGCTTTATTTCAACATGCATGCTCCCAACCAGAGCGCAGAGAAACCCTTTCCAGCCGTGGGGTTTAAGATGTAGGGACTTCACCCTAAATACTTTAGGATTCAGGAGGGGACTCCCAAAGCCCTGTTTGGGTTTAATTAAGGTTCGTGGTGCCGCCATGGCATCCTACCTACGCGTTGCAGCACCCGGGCACTGCTTCAATTCCTAGACGTCAACCAAGGCAGGGGAAGGGTTCAGGGGGCCGGGAGAGTAAATTTGGGGTTTAGGGTTTACAGAGTTTTTGTCTAAGCCATGATAAGGCTCCTACGAGTGGTTTCAGGGGATTCTTTAGGTGTTTCTAGATTGTAGGCCCCTAAATAATCACCAGAACCATGGTCCTAGATTCACTTTATCACTGTGGTTTAGGGTACCTCAAATACATATCAACCTGATACACATAGGGCTTATACGGGGACTGCTTCGGGTAGGGATTTTCCTAGATGCGAGTAGCGTACAACTCCTCGAAATTTGCGTCTCTGAAGCAAGTGCTGATCAGCATCCAGGAAAATCTCCAGATGTCTTGGGATCAGGGGTACTACAAACCAGCGAGGGTTGAGGGCAATGGGCTGTTTTGTACACCTCAAGCCATTAAACCCTACCCCCCTAGAGGAGAACGTGGAAAAGATCCATCGCAATGGTGTTACAGTTCAAGCTATGCAAGCTAGCAACATCCATACATACCTAGACCCTCCATCTACCCTCTACATGCCCAATATAGGGACCATATAACCCCACTTAAAGGATACAAGGAGGGTCCTGCTATCTTGGGCAGCTGGCCGCCGAGGCCGCTTATTGCTACAGGGAACAGAGGATGACACCGGTGCTAAAGGCAGGACCCTATAACCATCATATGATACTCATAGGGTCCTAATTTTGGGGGTTGGGCTTACCAAATACCCCTAGGCCTTATTATTTGTGGACCGGGGATGCGTTGTCCAGTGGCAAGCACGGTTGGGGGTAGAGCGCAGGTGGGCACATCGCTCGCGAAAAAGTCCGTACATAGGGGTCATATAGGGGTTATACGGTATATAATGGGTTATATAGGGATACTGGAAAGGAAAGTTGAAACTACTATGTACGGGTATAATAGAGCAGCAAACATTCGCCGCCTTTACTGGGGGGTGGCCTTCATACAGATCAAGCAAGTAAGAGCATCAGGGTCGTGAATGGCATAGATGGGCATGCTTTATGTGCAAGATGGACGGTGTGGCTTAAGCCGTAAACCCTGGCATTGAACAATCTGGATTGCTGTTAAGGAACGTAGTTTTAGCTACTATAGTGGGGAAACCCTACTATGTACATATGTATACCCATTATGGTAACGTCTTTCAAGTTCCCTAACAGCAACCCAGCAATTGGCGCGGGATTTCTTGCTGCGGGTGCTCCAGCTGCTGAAGCTGTGGGCCGGCTACAAGGAGGGCCCCCCCTGGTTAAAGTTGCCACTTGCGTTGCTAATAGGGACGAGTATGGTAAGAACTCCTCTAAGTATATAGTGCTTGCGGGACTTGCATGTGTAGTTTGTTACTGTTCCATTCTCTTTTGTAGAGGCACCCTCTTTAATGTGTTTTTGCCGCCGCTTATTCAGGATTTGGCCATTGTTGGGAAGACCCTGTTTAATGTGTTCTGGTTTTGGGGCCCGAAAAATACGGGACCGAATCCAGACTATCCCTTTCAACGTAATCCTCAAGGCCTCCCGGGGCCCACAGTACCGTGGGAGCCTTAAATATTGGGGACGTCAAATTTCCATTTTTCGGGGGCCCCTGTTGTTAGGGGGGGGGGGTTACACGTAACTTTCCTGTTCAATCGCCACAAAGCGACCACATAAACAACATATGCAGACCAGCCCAGGCACCCGAAATAACTCCTCGGAATCACAGTAGGCATGTAGGGCTTAGGGTTTAGGGTACATGGAACCCCAAACAGACGCCGTGTGGCGTCGTCCGGAAGTTCTATTTTTGGCTTTAGTATGTTGTCTATGTTGTGGTTCCCCTATTTACCATTACCCTAAAACGCCTACATACACCCAGTTTCCATGTCATTTTCCATGTTCTTTTCCATTTTTGATCCTCCCTATATACACCTTTGAAGGGGCCTGGGGTTTCCCTAGCTACCCTAAACCCTAAGCCTCTGTATCCATTTCATGTTTCATTTTCTTTTCATTTGATTCTCTATTATGGGGTATATATCCCGAAAATACAGCAGACCAGCTTTCCTTCCTGCTCCATCTTCGCTTTCTTTCTTCAAGGGATTAGGGCTAGGGGGGGTAGGGTTCAGGGATTAGGGCTATAGGGTTTAGGATTCGTCTTGCCAGCACTTTCAACCCCAAAAAGAAAAGAGCGCTATCATCCTAACCCTAGGGCTCCGACAGACTCAATGTAGCTACCATCTGCAGATGTTAGGCCTGTTAGGACCTATCCTCGGCATCCTTTTCTAGACTTGCCATCGGAGCACCGCGACAGCCATGTGTAATGCACAGCAGCTCGGCTGCTGCTTCCTGGTCACCTTAAAATCTTGGACTCCAAGTCTATAGATTATAGATAACAGCGAATTACCAGGATCCTCCTAGTACCCTTACTTGGGGTTCTAGGACCCCCGATAGTGGGTACTTAGGTCTAAATAAAGGGTAGTCTGCAGTTTAGGCCTGAATGTTTACGAATAGTACCAAACTGTAAGATGCAGCATAATCAAAGCAAAAAATCAAACCCTAAACTCTAAAGCCCTCAACCCTAAACCTGAAACTTTAAACCCTAAACCTTACACTCCGAACCCTTAACCTGAATATGAGCTTCTTAAGCCTGCGCAGATGGAGACCGTGGCCTATAACAGAGCCATCAGTGCGGCTGGCAAGAGCCATGAGTGGCTGCTTTGTGGCAATTATTCTCGGAGCCTAAATGGGGTTTCCCAAAATTAGGGCTCCCATTGGGGGGTTCCCCATAATAGGGGCTATACTATTTTGGGGTCTAGATTGGGGTCCCCTGTTTTGGGAAATTACCAAATAATTTGAAAAGTGATTTTTGGGAGCCTACATCGTAACTAGAGGTATAGAAACTAGCCCAATGTCTTTAGGCTCAATGTAGATAATGTAGACCCGTTATTAATAAACCCCCACCTTAGAAGGGCCTGAATATGATCATCCCTATTAAACCCTATTATAATCACCATTCACTATTGAGCGGAGGCGGTTCATTAATCAGGTCTGGATTACTGCTTTCAAACTTAGATCCCCAGGGTGTAGCCATCTTGAGGAGCAACACTGGCAATCACTCAGTCTTATCTTTGGGACCACCAGGGCGCGGGGCAGGCAGCCAAAATGTGTTCCCGCGACCCTGCACGTGGCGTTTAGTGTTTTTTTGCTTCCGTAGTTGAGGGTTTAGGGCGGAATTCTTGCCTCCAAGGTTTCAGGCACTCGCTTGAAACTGCCACGGATGTAGGTCGATGTAGGTTTTGGGCGTCAGTTGTAGGCATTCAGAGTCCGAAGCCAGTGTTTCGAATTTCGCCTTGAGGTTTTTCCTAAACCCTTAACCCTAAGTCCTTAACCTTGAACCTGAACCCTAGAGCCTAATCCAAAACCCTTATTAAACCCTAAACCCTAATCCTAAACCCCTTATTAAACCCTAAACCATCAACTCTAAACGCTAATCCTAAACCCTAAACTCTTAGAGCCCAAAGCCTGGGATTCCCTGTTTCCTGTCTCAGAAACCTGACTTCCCTCCTGAAATCCGAGCTTTTATCCCTTAGGGCTTGGGGTTTAGGGTTCAGGGTCCAGGGCTTAGAGTTTAGGGCTTAGGGTCCAGGGTTTAGGGCTTAGGGTTTAGAGCTTAGGGTTTAGGGTTTAGGGCTCAGGGTTGCTGTGAGCTACCGACTACCGTGCCAGCAGTGGTGATTATGTGTCAATGATCCTTCAAGTGCATGGCTGCATGCGAGGTGCTGCCATGGCCTGACTGTAGAGGGCCATCTAACACAATCACCCACCCCACGCCGTGTGAGGCGGCCAAGCCACCCAAACCTATTCCTACAAGGGTTTCGGACATAAACTCAGTTAGGTCCATCTTGGTCAACAGCACAAATTACTTTCATTTGGTGTTTTCGTTGTTGAAGGGATCTCAAACCTTCTTGTAGGCCCCCTGGAGGATCAAATGCTTTCCCCCTGACGGAGTCCCCTTCTGGCAGTTCTTGGAGCAAACCCTTTGGAAGAGGGTGGTCCAGGATGCTGGACGTGGGGTATAAGGGACCGGTACTGGTCCGGGGCCTATCGTGGGTGCTACCGTACCCGTAGCTGTGCTGAGGCAGGTCCAGGTATATGTCGGCTTGCGCCATCGAGGTCGAGGGGGCATAAGCGCCGCCCACCATTGTTGGTGGGCAGCCTTAGGGTTTAGGGCTTAGGGTTTAGGGCTCAGGGATTAGGGCTTGGGGTTTGAGGTTGAGGCTTCGCACAGAACGGCTGCAAGATTGCCTATAAACAGAAGCCTCCATTTTCCTTGCCATTATCCCTATATCACCTTTATATAACCCCAATATTCTAAAGTAGTTTCCTTCTCAATTTCCATGATCCATATATAACCTGACGTTCCTTCTTGGAACCAGAACACTCCTGACAGGAAAGTCGCCTCATAGGAGTGCCAAGTAACAGTGCGCAGGAAGGGTGCAAGAGCAGCGTCAGGGTTGAAGTAATGTAGACCCCTGATTAATACACCCCCTCCTTTCAAGTCTTTCGAAGGCCTTTTTATTAGGATCCCTATTATAATCCCTGTTAGGGTGAGGGGTTTGTTAATTAGGGGCCTACATTACTTAGATACGTGGACGGTGTACAGGTTCAAGCAAGAGCTGTTGAAGTTGCGACCAGGCGACTTGCAACACTGCCAGACCCAACCTGTCGAAGTTCCGAGTACATAGTCCATACCTTCCCCAAGTGAGGTTGTAAAATGACCCCTCGCCAGAGAAATTGCCATGGAGTGCCGCGAACTCCTGGAAATGTGAGATAATGTGAGGTTTCAGCTGGAAAGCACGATAAGGAGGAAAACAACAACATTAACGATACCGATGAGGTTCAACACCTGGGAAGCGATGAGGGGGAACTAGAATGACAACAGCATTTCTGATCAAGGAGAGCGTAAACGGTTTGATGCAACCGCAAGTGGTCTCTGATATCTAGATCCTTTATGTTCGAAGTATATACTAAGGTTATGACATTAGCTTAGTTTTGTATCAGAATTCTCACAGACTAGGGTACAGAGGGTCATGAAAAGACTTTGGAACCCTAAACTCCAAACCGCAAACCCTACACCCTAAAACCCTAAACCCCAAACCCTAATCCCACCTCTGGGAAGCTTCCCCAGGCCAACAGCCCTCTCGACGGTTTCTGAGATGCAAGGGAAGGCCTGCCAGGGAGTTAAGGGGTTATATTACCCCAATAATGGAGAATCAAATGGAAAAGAAAATGGAAAATGAAATGGAAACTGGGATTACATAGGGGTTATTTGAGTAGTATTTTATTAAGGGGTTAGGGTTTGGGGTTTGGGGTTCAGGGTTTAGTGTTTGGGATTTGGGGTTGGGGGTTTAGGGTTTAGGGTTGAGGGCTTAGGGTTGGGAGATGTTGGGAGCTTAGGGTGGGGCCTGTAGGATTTCTAAGGACTATTTTTTTGTTTTTTGTGATTAATGGTGTCTTAGGTTGTTTAAGGATTTGGGCTTTGGTTACTAAGAAGGTTTTGGGGTCTTCAGGGTCTGGGGTTCAGGTATCGAAGTTCTGCAACATGGGATTTGAGCAGTGTTGTACATGTGGGGGTCCGATGTCCCTTCTACAATAACCATAAACCTTACACCCTAAACAATTTCAGATTTAGCTTTTTGGGCCGCTAGCCTCTGCAAACCACCCTAAACCTTACCCCTGCTGCTGGGACTCTGTTCTTACGTGAGTAGAGAGTTTCTCCAGTTGAGAGATTTGGGACCATAAGCCGTAAACCCTGACAAGGCGAAGGTATGGATTTCAAGATTTAAGCTTTGTCGCTTAGGAGTACGAGGGATTTGCGCAGCCCAACCTCCCCAAATTGCGCCCTACAACTTTCATATCAAGACTGAAAGCTCTTAGGGTTTACTTGGGATTTGGGCAATTGCAATTGTAGCCCATGCGCTGGGGAAGTATATGATTATTGAATTCTTGGACCCTTGTTTGACTTTCCTATTTAGTATCGTCTTTAGAACCATACAAATCGCAAGAAAATGCACGCAAGCCCCCAAGAGTGGACCAATTACATTGGAGGGAACGGGTACTCCGAAAAGAATCCTCTTTACGAAGGAATTGGTCTTGACCCACATTAGGTCCACCGTAATTCCGAAATCCCAAACAAATCATCAGGTACCCTAAGGGTCCAAGAACCCAAATAATAGCGCTTTAGGGCCTAAATACGAAAATATTAATGATATTGGGGACCTAAGCCCTATTATTTGTGCCCTCGGACCTTTAGGGGTATATTCCTTCATTAAGGCGTGTGTTGCTCTACTGGGTCGAGAATCAACTTCAGAGTTGGGGTTGCGCGGCTGATGAAGAAGAAGTTTGGCACCAGCTAGGTATATACAAAGCTGCGCTGCTGTTAAGCAACTTAGAAACTTACAATGCGTAAATTGAGTATATGGTGAAAAACAGGGTTTCCTTTGCAAAGGTAACTTAAGTTTCTCAACAGCAACCTAGTACGAAACAGGTAAAGAAATATCCTGAATTTGTGGAGCATCACATTCGACTTGCAATACGATTGCCGGGAAGCCTTCCTACAAAGGCGCTGTGGCTGATTAGCTCCTCAACAATATTGCGTCGGCTCAGGAAAGCTACATGAAAGGCGTACAGCTGAATGGCTGGGTAGGCATACTTTACACTTTGTGCTTCATGATCTTAACCTCATGTCCGCAACTACTTACTGGTGCCTAGGGGAGAGTGGGGGAGTGGATCCCTATAAGATTCCCTACATATTCCCCATATTACCCCTATGATGTGGGGTCTGGGGCATGCAGCCACTAGGCTTGCACCACATGCAGACGTAGGACTAAGACTCTTTCAAAACAGCCCATACGCAATCCTAAACCCTCAACCATTTTGTGGAGCCACTGCGATCCATATACGTAGAAGTTCTAGACTTTATATTTACCGATAGGATCCCATGAGATCCCGAAAGGTCTTCTCTGCCCTGTGCAAGAACCTATTGTTCCATATACAGGAGTTCTTACGCATCCTAAACCCGATGTATCCCCATATACCTCCATGTCATCTTCTGTATCCCCTAACCCCACCCCCCCCCCCCTAAAGAGCCTTGTGCAGCATGTGTATGTGATCGATGCCCGCAGGATATGCATTTGCTGTAGTTATCGAGTCATCTTTGCAGTACAGAAGGGGCCAGAAAATCAGGGCATGAAAACATCATGATTTATCCTTCTTTACTTCCCTTCCAGGTCTCGGAGTAGAGGGATACGGATGTTCCATGCGCCCTCACGGCAGATCCCTCTTCGCCAGTATGCTGCGCATCTGGCGGATTTCAGGCGAAGAGATAATGGCTCTCAGTCTGGAGGAGGCCAGCGAAGTCAGGGCTGTGAAGACCCTTCTGCACCTAGATACCCCAGTAGTGCCCTTGTTCCTTCTTTATATCTATTTTGGGGTTCTCTTAGTAAGGCTGAACATTAGGAAATGGATCACTGGGGAACCAAGGTACACAGAGTATGGCTTTCCGCTGTGTATTCAGCAGCTCTTGCAGAACGGAGAGAGTCTGGAGGATTGCACCAAGCTCGATGCACCCATGGACATTCAGCTCGTCCTGTTGCCCGTGTCCACCGCTGCACAATTGGAGCGGGCTAATCTAGAGTTAATGTATGCATGCAAGCATGGCCATGTAGAGGTTGCCCGGATGCTGCTGGAAGCTGGTGCTGACAAGGACTTGCAAGCTGAGGCCGGCAAGACCGCTCTCATGCATGCAAGCTTGGAAGGTCGTTTGGAGATCGCCGGATTGCTGGTCGAAACTGGTGTTGACCTTGACCTACAGGCTGACAATGGCGAGACCGCCCTCATTTGTGCAGCCGAGAACGGCTGTTTGGAGATTGCAAGATTGTTAATACAAGCTGGTGCTGACATTGATCTGCAAGATGAGTATGGCATGACAGCTCTCAGTCATGCTGCTGTTGGTGGACAGCTGGAGATTGCCGAATTGTTGGCGGAAGCTTTTGCTGAAACTTAGCTTTGGAACCAGGGTTCCGCAGGCCACAAGCAGATTGCCGATATGCTAACGGAGACTGATGAGTAGAGACCTGCACTCGTGCGATGGCAAGACATCTCTCACTTGTAAAGCTGTATATGTCGGGGTTATATAGGGGGTTCTATAGGGATAATGGAAAAGAACATGGAAACTACGATGTATAGGGGACTATATAGAGTTCCTATTAATTATCGGGAATATAGGGTATATCTAGGGGTTATATAGGGATAATGGAACAGAAAATGGAAACTTTTATGAGCTGGCCAGTTGGAGACGTCAACATTATTGGTACGATTTGGGCCTGGTTCATGGGCCAGGATCCATAGGACAAGACTGTTCTTGTGCAAGCAGCTCTGAAAAAGCGACCAGGGCCGATCAAACACCAACAGCTGAAACCACCCTCTTATCATCCCTCTATATATGTATATACATATATATCCCTGGGGTCCCAAAAAGGCATTCTATTTTCAGAAGCGCCCATTTCTGTGTACATCGGACTATTGTCGGGAATGAGGGGAGGCGTTCAGGGTTTTGAGTTTAAGGTTTGGGGATTAGGTGTAGGATTCTGGTCCAGGAGTCTAGCGTGGGGCTCAGGAATCAAGATGTCCATTTCAAGGCTTTGGAGATCAAAGGCTTGGGGTTTTAGATGGGGGCTTGGTGTGAAAGCTGGCCTTTCTGTCACCCTACCTACCCATATGCCACTGGTTGAGCACGGGTGATCTTGATGCCTGCCTGAGAAGCTGACATGCAGATGGGTGATTGGGACTTTGGAATTTCCGCTCTTGATGGTCAGAATTTGAAGGCTGTTTTTTTCCTGAAGCTTGCAGGAGCCCTTAGGTAGGGATGCAGTTTCGCCCAAAACCTCAGACCTAAACCCTAAACAGGGTCAGCGGCCTGGGAGGCTGTGCAATGCGACGTCATCACGTTCAGTGCCCTGTTGAGCTCATGCGCGGCTTGGCAGGTCTATGGTTTACTTATAGTTTCTGGCAGGTTCCCAGGACTGAGGGCATAGAATACGGGGCTCCTTAAGTGAAACTATTTGGGGATTACTCTCGGGAGGCACCGAGATCCATTCCTCCAATCCTGGCCTAGCGGTTTAGGGTTTGATTTTTGTTTAAAGGCTTTGGGGTTTTAGGGCTTGTGGTTCAGGATGTTTGTGCCATGAAGTCCCTAAACCCTAAACCCCATTGTTGTAGGGTTTTATGGGCCATGAAGTCCCTAAACCCTAAACCCTCAACCCGATTGTTGTAGCGCTTATGGGCCATGAAGTCCCTAGACCCTAAACCCGTTTTCTGTAGGGTTTATGGGCCATATTTTTTTTCGGGGTTTCGGGCTCAGGGTTTAGGAGGAGCCTCGTCACAGAACGTTATGGCCATTTAAGGGTATTAATATAAGAAGTAGGGTTAGAGGTTAGAAGTCTAGGGTTCAGGCTTTAGGCTTTATGGCCATTTAAGGGTATTATTACAAGTAAGGTTAGAAGTGAAGGGTTAAGGGTTTAGGATTTATGGCCTTCTAAGGGTATTTTAAGTAGGGTTAGAAGCCCATATAGAAGTAGTTGCTGCGTCCCATGAACCTCCAGGTAAAGCCTAAACTTGGACAACAGATGGAAGTTAATCGTGAAGGGCCTGCAAGCTTGGAAGCATTGAGTGCTGTGTCCTCTCCCAGCCTTTCTTGAGGGGCTCTCAAGGGTAATGTAGGGGCCTAAATAGCTAAGTCAACAGTATCATGGTCAAAGATTCGTTGTAGAAATATGGTATACGCTACCTCGAACAGACCTCAAAATGTTCCAACTGTTCTGGCTTCTACATTATTGGACTAAAGGAGGCCCATATCAACCTCGTATGAGCCCTGTATGGGCAGGTACCCACTTGGTAGCAACTACCCACCTCGGGGTGCCCTTGCAATAAGAAATGTATATCCTAAATCTCATGGAAGCAGGTATAGTCCCCCTTAAGTAGATGGGTATACTATAGTAGGATCCCCATATACCCCATATTCTATCTACTTAAGGGGGACTATATCCTAAACCCAAAGCTCCACATCCCGTGCCGTGGACTTCTAGGAGCCCTCAAACTTCCCTCTGTTTAGCAAGGAATGAGGACTTGGATGCTTACAGCATCAGGTGTAGGGGCTTAAGGTTCAGTCTAGATCCTTAGAGTCGTCTCTATTTGAGCTAGAGTCTAAAGTCCTGGAAGGGGGTTAAGGGGGATCCGAGGTGTTTAGACCACAGCTCATTTAATCCCCAATAATGTTATGTGGTTGCTTCCAGTTTCTCTTCCATTCCCTCACTCATAGCAGTTTACCTTCGCTTCCATTCCTTAGTTTCCCTGCTAACCACATTCGAAATTATATAACCCCTATATAAACCCCAGTATTCCATGCCATTTCCATTTCTTGTAAATCTTGCTGGGTTAATATCCCTTTACAGTTCTGAAGTCCAAAAGCAAGCCCAGGAGAGAGCCAGCCAATGGGAGCGTGCTTTGCAGGTCTTCTCATGGACTCACGTCCTGCAAATGGGGATTATCAGAAATGTGGTTTCTTGCTTTAGATGTCTCTTTCTGCCCCTCTCTCTCTCTCTCTCTCTCTCTCTTTCTCTGTCTTTCTTTCTCCTTCTCTTTCTCTTTCTCTCTCTCTCTCTCTCTGTGGTATGTAGTAATTATGTAGTAATTATACGTACCATTTCAGGCTTAGGGTTTTGGGCTTTTGCTTCAGGATTGGCGGCGGTAGTTCGCGCTTGGAGGGCCTTGATCCTTGAGATCTGTGCTGCAGCAGGAGCTTGCGAGTTGGTTCTAGAGTGGTTTGCTTGTTTCTGAAACCCTAAACTCTTCAACCCTAAGCCCTAAACCCTAAATCCTAACCAAAACCCTATGAACCTTTTCATAGTTTCTTGTATTTCCTGGGAATCCGGAAGATGGCCCGTCGTCAGAAA
>CAJNIZ010011309.1:0-11110 GCA_905231905.1 Symbiodinium pilosum | reverse complement strand
CACCCCAAGAGACAGTCTCCCCCTCCAAGCTTCATCGACGGTACCCCGGTAAAAACAAATGATCAAGTCAAGTACCTAGGCAGTTTGATCTCATGGCATAAACCCACCCTCACTGCACTACAACATAGAGTCGCATTAGCCAATACAGCCTTCAACAAGTTGACCCATCTTTGGCGTAGCAATCTCTCCCGCCAGGCCAAAGTTCACATATTTATAGCTAACATAGTCCCAGTCCTCTTGCATGGAGTGGCCACCTTGACCATGGAAAACAAGCACTTTGCGAAAGTTGACTCCTGGTTCTTCACACACCTTAGGAGAGTACTGGGTATAAAGGCCTCATACTACTCGCATATTCCTAACAAAGAAGTATGGCTACAGGCGGGTAAACCGGTATTGCCTTCACAAATGGTCCTAGCAGCGCAATTCAGACTACTCCTCTTATCTCTGAACGCCTCTCCGCAGGAGCCGATGCATCATGTAGCCTTTTCCCCAGGCCTCAAAGACAGGGTGGCATGCTATAAAAATCATAAGACAGGTCCCCCACCACCACATTGGTTGTCTTTAGTATTCGGGCATGCTATGGAGTATTACTCCTATTTTATAGGCAACGACTCCCACTATCAACACTCCATTCATGGCCTCAAGCTCTATATACAGAGATACAACGACCAGTTCCCTGCCAAACTGCTGGCGGCGCCTACGCGCCATAGTTCAGTCTTTTCCCTGTACAGACCAAGCATTGGGAGCGCATGGCAAGCGTAAAAGGGGGAGTATAGGGTTTAGGGTGTAGGGCTGAGGGCTTAAGGCTTAGCGTTAGCCATTAGGGCTGAGGGCTTAGGGTGTAGGTCTTGTGGCTTTAGGGTTGAGGGTTCAGGGCCCAGGGCTTTGGGCCCAGGGCCCCGGGCCTGAGGTCACGAGCAGCATACCCCCGAAACTGCTTCCACTGAGTAGCAGCTGGATATATTGTACAAAGCCCTTAAAAATACCCCTGTTATAGACTGTTGCTGGTTGCCGCCGTGCCCAAAGCATACTGTAGAGTCATAACAGTGCACAAAGAGTGACCAATCTTTGTGATTTCTCCAAGTCGGCATTGGGTTTCCGAATGGAGAACTATGTTAGGTCAATCCCCCCTCCAGTAATAGCCCCTAGATATGGAGTTACAAGGGCCTTAATATACCTACAATACTCCCTTGTGGTACCCATTACTGGGTGGGGGGTTTAGCCAAGAACCATGGTAATCATAGCGGTAGGAGTTGAAATCTTGGCCTCGGAGCAAGGGTAACCATGTTATTCATTGTAAGGAGAATATGATCAGTTGCGATTCTAGCAGTAATACTTGGAGGGTCTGGCGGACTTAGTAAGTATACACATGAACCTTACAAGCCTCATAATAACAACCCCTGTTAGACCCATTCTTAAACCATTTACCAAGTTCTCTTGGCCCTCGTTACGGGGCGTAATTAAGTCACCACACTTAGCAAACCATACTATTGACTCGATGTTCATGCTATGGAAATTAAGTTTTTCAACACCCTGCATTCGCATTGAGGACCATAGGATGGATGCAGCTTATTGCTTTTTTCCGACTTCGGTCGGCACCTGGAGAGTGGCTGGTAGGCAGCTCCACACAGGTCATTCTGCCAAAAGCGAATCACCCTACACTTCATTCAGTTTCTGACAGCAATTTAAATGGCACTGGCCACAGCACCCATGATTGTCACATGATGCCTCCACCAGCAGATTGATGTGATGGTCAGTGATGGTCTGATCATTCCACCCCCGTGTGGAACATATTGTAGCTTCCATTTCGCTTTCCATGCGTGTTTCCTTTTGATTGTCCATTACTGGGTCAATACTCCTTGTAATACCCATAAATACATCCGTGTATGATCCCCATGACCCCCCCTACATATGGAAACCACCATGTTTTTCTTTTGGGGGTGCAGGCGCCGCGGCAGCGGCAGCAGTAGTAGCAGGGAAGTAGTGGTACAAGATTTCTAGGATCCCAAGTGGTGCAAGATTTCCTTTATCCACTGTAGGACCACAGTTGTTACCATCAATTTGGGGGTTTCCCAAAATTAGGGGTACCATTTTAGGGGTCCCCATAATAAAGATTATAGTATTTTGGGGTCTATATTGGGTCCCATGATTTAGGGAAACTACCATTTTATTTCTTAAGCCTTAAGAATTCATGCAGCATCAGTCACTTTTATCCAGGACCGGCCTCTCGCAGCCCGCCAACCTTTTCAGCTCTTCCGTTCCCTGGACGTGGAGCTTTGCCGCTGTCTGCAGGCTGTGCGCTCAGACCCACGGTACTCCTTCCATATCCACTACTTCTCCGCGCCCTGGATCAGAGAGATCGGACTTGCGATGTTTGGATGAAGATTTCAACTTAGTGCCTACTGCAGCTCGGGTGCCCCGTTTCCTTGAGCTGACATAGACTTCCAATAGCCCCCCTATTAGCAGTTTGCATTGCACTTTGGCTTTTCCATTTGATTGTCCATTATCATACTCTATAATCCCAATATAGTATATAGTAGTTTCCATTGTATTGTCCATTATCCCAATGTAACCCCAATATACTATCTAGTAGTTTCCATTTTATTTTCCATTATCCTAGGGTTTGGGGCCTATACCCTAAACCCTAAACCCTAAACCTATACAGTCCTGATTTGGTGCCCAGGTGCCCCATTTCCTTGGGCTGACAGAGAATGATCGGGGCCTGTTGTGGTTCGTGGGCAGCCTGCGGAACTGGCGCCCAGGACGAGAGTCTTGGTGCCAGACGGTGATTGCAGCCGGACCTGTGTGGAAAGCAATGTATATCTTGGGGTACATAGGGGATATGTTGGGATAATGGAAGCGACAATGGAAACTACTATATTGTTTAGGGTATATGCTTCAAAGGTTGCAAGGGGAGATTGGGGCATTTGGTTTGGATTTTTGTTGGGCAAGGTTTTGGCTTTGTCGTATGTTGAACGTGCTGAACGATCCCAAATTCGTAACGTTACCTCAATTCTCAGAACAGTAAAGGCAGAGGACACGGCACCGGGATTCAGCCTCCATTTCTTCCCGCAGGTGGGATGTTGTTGATGGTGTAGCTAACCAGCACTCGTAGCGCGTGCCAGAGCATCGGAAGCGACAGCGCAGCAGTCGTAGTGGCGGCGGAGGAGGAGGAGGAGCAGCAGTAGCACCCGCTAAACTCCTAAACCCTACACCCCTAAGCCCTTTAGAGCCCTAAAGATCATGTTTCCTAGGATTCCCCGGCTTGCGCATCTTGAAACAATGTAACACCTGCCCAAGTCCTCACTTCTGTGGACGGTTAGCAGCGTGTATTTGGGACTTTCCCAAAATTAGGCGTACCTTTTTGGGGGTCCCTAAAATGAGGACCAGAGTATTTGGGTGTCTATATTGTGGCCCCTCCATTTTTGGAAGCTACCATTTTGTGAAGTGTAAGAGATGCGGGGAAGGTCTGCGTGGGGTGGGGTGGGGTTGGGGTGGGTTTAGGGTTTAGGGTGGGCAGGTGTGGGTGGAATGGGAGCAGGGGACATAGCGACATTCATTCGAAACCTTCCTCCTACCCCTGCTCCTGCCACTACCACTACTCGTCTTCCCATGGCTGTGACCTCTACTCTTATTATGGACCTTCGACCCTGAACCCCTTTGTCCCAAGATTCTGTCGCCTCGTCACAGTTGGTCCGAAGGTGGGGGACCCCAGCGTGCATCCCTCCTGTACGCTGCTGTGCCGTGCGCCAGGTGCAGGAGAGGTTTCAACCATTGCGCGCCAAGGGTCCCCCGAACAAGTAGGGCTAAGGGACCGCTGATGCATTGCCGTCATTGTGGAAGTTCAAGTGTGCTAGTGATTGCATAATCTGTGTGAAGTCACTCTTCGCGTCGCATTGGTCTTCACTTTCTGGGAAGCTGTCAGGAGAGGGTACCTCCGCTGGCACAACCTTGTTCGACAGTGGAATGTACGACCTGGTGGGAGTTTGTTGGGGAGTAGGGTTTAAGCTTTAAGGTTTTTAGGGTGCAGGGTTAGGCAGGTGCAGGATCCGCTGAATTCAGCAATTCCGGAAGCTGAGAGCTTCAGGGGCTTCAGAAACTTAATGATTTAGGCACCCCCTGGGATTCTACAGTTTAGATTCAGGGTTGTAGGGTTTCCGGTTTAGGCTCGATGTTAAAGTTTGGGGTTGGAGGATGTGAGGCTTAAGCGGTAAACCCTAAACCCTAAACTCAGGGGTTGTGGCTTAAGGGGTTTGAAGGGTTGGGTCCTTTATTTGGCGCATTCACTGCTAGCGTCTGCTTGCTTGAGAGGGTATTTTGCAAGCTTTCCATACAGGGTGTTTATATAGGGGATTATATAGGGATGACGGAAAAGAAAATGGAAACTACAATTCAGGGTTTAGGGTCTAAACTCCTTGCAAGCTTCCCATATAAAGTCCTTGGGGGTTAGATATACCCCGCTCATGGAGAATCAACCGGAAAAGAACATGGAACATGAAATGGAAACTGCCATGTATATGTATATGTATATGTACATATATATATATATATATGTGGGGATGAAGGGGGATATATAGGGGCGGGGTAGAGGGGTTATTAAGGGGGATGCTAGGAGTTTAGACAATGGCTCACGTGAGCTACGTGCAAAATACCCGTATTTGTAGTTCGTAGCTTCAAACATGAGGCGGCAGGTAAGGGAACACCCTAAACCCTAAACCCTTTCAACCATTCCAGGAACAAGCATGTCGGAAACAGCTCATTTGGTTATGAGGGTACAACGCCCTAAACCCTAAAACCTCCCTGAACTCCCCCTAAACTGGGTTGCTTTTAAAGAACTTAATATAAGTTACTATGTCGGGAAACCGGATCAATTACAATATGTACCGATGATGGTAACTAAGTAACTAAGTTTACAGTTTTCTAACAGCAACCCAGCAAACCACCATGTATACACCCGAACCCCAAACCACCTAGACGCCAAACAAACCTTATCAAACATTAAGCCCCTAAAGCCTTTACAACTCCTAGGGGTTTATAGGGAGCTTAAGGATATATATATATATAGGCATATATGAGGACCCCAGGATAAAAGGCCCATACTGCGGTGGAAATTAAAGACCCTGCATGGCCCTAAGTACCCAAACCTTGGGAATTATGGTATTGTAGTATACTAAGGTCATGCCCATTCTTAGTATAAGCAGTAGGAGGCCACAGTTCCAACCCTGACCCTAAACTCTCACCCCGAAATCCTAAACCCTAAACCCGTAAACACTAAACCCCTAAACCCTAAACCCTAGACTTACCCTACAGGTAGCCGTTCAGGGCCGCAACCCGACGAAGCAGCTGAAGTGCTGCGGGGCTGCCCATGCTGCAGCTACTCCGGCCCCTTGAATGCATGGATGATGGGGTTAGGTTGGGATATATTAAAGGGTTAGGGGATATACAGCAGAATAATGGAAAATCTCAAATGGAAAAGAAAGTGGGTAATTACATGGGAACTGGTATCATGTAAGGGTTTATCGGGCTTATACGAGCTACTGTCAATATTAAGGTTCCTAAGGAACTACTAGCAGTAGACATGGGGTCCCATTGGTAGCTCAGTACAGTTCCGAATATATTCCCCATCAGGAACCTATGTCCACAAGCTGTATTTTGGGAAATATTGACTGTAGCTCATGCAGGGGCCATTTGAGTAGTACTTTTAATGGAGGTATTGCAGTCCGCAATGTAGAGCAAACCTGTATCCTCCTCTTGGGTACAGTATTCGGCAGGGAGATGATCAATTTCATAGTGGGGATTTCGCAAAATGGAGGCCCTCATGGACTCCAGTGACTCCAGGGATACATGGAGTACAAAGGGATTATCGGGGGTCCCTATTCGTAAAGGCCTGAATGACTATATACACATAGAACATGGAATAGTAAACACAATCAAACCTGAAACGGTTACGGAGGTTTCTAGGGATGTAGAACTTTAAGCTGTTACTTACCAATGGTGGAAAATCAAACGGAAAAGGAAAATGAAACGGATATTGGTTTTGTGTATGGTTTAAAGGGACATGGGTAGTGCCCACAAAAAGGTTCACTGTATGAGGAACGGTAGAGAGTCTCCTCCCTCAATGCCCCATAGTTTAGGGCTTAGGTTTCAGTCGTTTTGAGGCGTGTTCGGATCTTGTATGGGGTAGCGAGGCAGGATTTGGCAATCATGAAGAGCCAGAATAGAGATTGTGGGCTGAATCTGCCGCCAAGAGAGATAATATTCCCGCGAAGCCTGATGAGCTTCAGCTGGTGGCTTGGGTTTGGAGAAGGTTGAGGAGTTTGAAGGGTTTGAAGGCTTCAAGGTAAAGTAGTTTCCATTTTTTTCCACTATCCCTATATAACCCTAATATAACCCCTATATAAACAATTGAGCCGAAGCTGCTTTGCAACCTAGGGTTTAGGGTTTGCCACCCTAAACCTTCAAAGCAAGATTCTTACCTGGCTGCTGCTGGTCCACTGGAAGCTGCTTCTCGGACAGGCTTCTCGATTCAAGAATAAGACTGTTGAGGGTCTCATGCTGTCACTTCCCCTAAACCCTAAGCCCTAAACCCTAAACTCTTAACCCTAAACCCTAAACCCTAAACCGTGACTTCAACAAGACCCCAGGACAGTTGGGGAGTGGTATGAGAGGGCTATCGGAGACTACCCACCTCATTCTCGCTACCTACACCCAAAACTCAAAACCCAAACCCTCAGCCCTATAGATTTCTTTCATTGCTCCCTGAACCTTGAGCCTCACGCCGCGGCTAGGTTAGGCCTAGATCCTCAAAGCCTAAGCCTTTAGCCCTGAAAACGCTTTACGGGGGCTTCCTGAGATTTTTGACCCTGAGGTGTAGAAGGGCAACCTTTTAAACAAAAAGCAAAAATTCTAAGCCCTAAGCCCATAATGTGATCTCTGCGGATGCTCTTCACCAGAAGGGGAGGGAAACTTGGGGGGGGGGGGTAGTATGGAGAGGGTGGTTATGGAATCCAAAATTCAGGGTTTGTTGTTTAGGTTTAGCCCGAAACAATTGTGAGTATGTTACGATTTTTCAGGGCTTGGCAGAGGGGATGCTAGGTTATTACAATGGCCTTGATGGTTACTACAGTAGCATCGGGATTAGTTGTGACTCGTCTTCATAAAGCTATCGTTAGTATCATGATTCTTGCCCGTTCATGCTACCATGGTCTTGTTCTTAGTCTATTACTAATGTTTCAGTTGTCCTTTTCCCGTTGTTGCTGAAACCCTTAACCAAATCCAAGACCATAAGCCCGAATGCAAACCCCCTAGATCCTTCAGCGGAAATCCTCGAAGCCCCGCGCAAACCCTGAGCCCTACACCCCAAACCCTGCATCCTAAGCCCTAAACATTAAATCCTGAAACCTAAACCTAGAACACGAAATCCTAAAACCCTAAACACTGAAAGCCCTAAGTCCTAAAGCAGGCAGCCTACTGCGTCAGTGGGACTTTTCTCAGCTCTGGGGAGTTCTGTCTAACGAGCATCACATTTGGTGGCACGGAGGATGACCTGCCGATGGTGGAGCCTTGGCTACTGAAGGGGTGTAGGCTTTAAGGGGGTGATATTGGGATTATATAGGGATCATGGAAAATAACATGGAAACTACTACAATGGGCTTTATAGGGAAAATATTGGGGTTATATTGGGATCATGGAAAATAAAATGGAAAGTACTATTTAGGGTTTAGGGTTTAGGATTCAGTGCTTAGGGTTCTGGGTTTAGAGTTTGGGATTCAATCCTCTTCTTAATGATGAATCCCGGATCCCTGCCACCACCTGATAATCGATGGCCCCCGTTGTAGAATGGTAATTACTATCCTGCAAGTATTTGTTATTGCTGCGTGGAGGGCGCAGGGGACAGTGTAGGGGGCTGGGGGCTAGAGGGTTTTTAGGGTTGTAGGGTTGAAGCCCTAAACTTTCAAACCCGGAAACTTTGAACCCACAAACCCTAACCCTAAGCCCCACAGTAGGTTGGAGGTTGAAGAGGTGAGGGTTCAAGATGCAGGATTAGGGACTAGCCGCTTGGGCCTTGTGCATTCGTTGCTAACCCCCTCATCCCTAACACCCTGAACCCTGAACCCTAAAACCCTAAACCCTAAAACCCTAAACCCCTAAACCTTGAACCCTGAACCCGGGGGTGACTGCCTTGGGGGGTCAGGGGGGTTTAATTCTATAGGCTAGTATTGGAAAACTGGAAACTACCATATTATTCGGGCTTGGGGTTTAGGCTTTGGGTTCAGGGTGACTCATTATGTAGGTTAATACTTGGGGATAGTCTGGGTTATTTCATGGCTTATCGGCGCTACAAACCTTTGTGCTAAGTCCCCCTGACTCTTGGATTGGGTCGCGGTCTCTGAGGCTTGTGTAGGATTCCTCGTTAGAGGCTGGCACATGTTTCCAATGCAGTCCCCGCGACACCCTAGCAGCCGTTTGTCCAAGCTTTGTGCAAGCTTAAAATACATTGTTTCCTGGAGCCCTAAACCCTAAACCCTAAGCTTTAAACCCCAAGCCTTAAATCCTAAGCTTGTCTCTACGAACAGGCTCTCAGCAGTTTGGAGCCCTTGATTTATTCCCCCTTGTCCTCCATTGAATGTGTTTCTTAGGATCTAGGGTTTAGGGTGATGAATACTACCAGACCTAAACCTTCACAACCCAATCCGTAATCTTGAAACCACAGACCCCAAATCTTCATTGTCCATCCCCAGCATCCATCCTCAGACAAGTCTAAGCACCGCAGTCTAAACCTTCCTGCCAGTCAGTGGGATTGTATAATAGGAGAACCGGAATTGGTCTTTTCTCGACGAAACCCTGCATGGTTTCAAGTACCCAAAACTGTGGGGATAGTGGCATCCAGGATTTAGTCTACCAGCACCCGCATACACATGCTGGCAACAAGAAGTGTATCGGAGTAGTTCCAAAGCCTTGCGAGGAGTTGGTGGCCGTTTGCACCAAGACCCATGGCATTCTTAACATCTCTTCCGGTTTCGCGGGATGCAGTACATGATAGGCTCTTTTCCTGAAAGCCTCTGATATGGATCCCCCATTTGGGTAGACTTTGGCAATCGATCTTGGGGGGGCGGTGGGGGCAATCGGGGACATTCCTTTTCTGAACGTTCTAGACGCATTGAGTGTTGGACTTTATGCCAATGGTAGTTGTCCGAATGGAAACACTACACGTCAGAGCTTCTCATGCGGTAGAAGCCGAAACAGCTGACCGAAGCCTACAACCTGAATCCGTAAACTTCGAGCTGCAATAAGATCTTGATCAACACTGTAGCCCACTTCGAGGTTTCAAGTCCCAACAAGCCCTTGCACGCCATGTTTAAAACCTGAGCAGTGGCTAGTGGCGGTGGCTGTGGCAGTGGCGGTGGCACGCGGTGGCGGAGGTGGTGGGTGCTGGCGCTGGTTCTGGTGCTCTGGTGCTGGTTCTGGTGCTGGTGCTCTGGTGCTGGTTCTGGTGCTGGTGCTCTGGTGCTGGTTCTCTGGTGCTGGTGCTGGTGCTGGTTGTGCTGCTGGTGCATCTGCGTTTTGCCACCCACTCCTCGTGTACTGTTCTTATCACCAGCACTGCTTCTCCGACTCCATATCCTTTCGTTATCATCATTCTTCCTAGCATGTTCTCTCAACCTCAAGTACTTGGCCCTCAAGCCCGCGCCCCCTCAAAAGCTGATGAACCTCCAAAAGCCCAATGTAGAAGCCTGTATAATTAGCAATCTGATATTTTAACAATCCTCATCTAGGAGTTTCCCGCAATTGACGTCCCAGTGACATACCCTACAGATGCTACATTCCTTATTGTAGGCACCCCAAAAAAGCACCACAATTTTTGGAATGCCTCATTTTGTTATACACCGAAGCCTTATTGCAAACATTTAGACCCTTACATCAAGCTCTAAATTCGCGTAGACCCCAAACCCAAACCCTAAACCCCAAACCTGAAGCTCAACATTGTTAAGCTTACCTTCAGTAAGCCATTATTTCGGGTAATTCTGTACATTTTTGGGGTATGGTAGCCCTACCTTGGGTAGCTTTGCAAGCCCTTACCTTACAACCCCAAAGCCTAAACCCCGAACAAATCCCACTCCTAAACCCCAAAACGCAAACGTTAAACCCTCAGCCCGTAGCCTCAACCCCCAACTCCCAACTCCAAACCCTAGGCCCTAAACCCTGAACCCTAGACCCTAAATCCCAAGCCCTGAACTCTACACCCTAAACCCTAAACTCATGATGATCCCAATAGAAACCCCCATATACTATGTAGTTTCCATTTTCTTTTCCATTATCCCAATATATCCCCAATATAACCCCTAATATAACCCATTGTAGTAGTTTCCATTTTCTTTTCCATTATCCCAAAATTCTGCAACCAGGACCTGGCTCCAGATGTCCTCGCTCCTGGAGGAACTCTGGGATGAGGTCGAAGCCTCCAGCGAGCCTGGGCAATATTTGGGTAATGGGTTCATCTAGATTTAGGGCTTAGGGCTTTAGGATTTAGGGTCTAAACCCTAAGCCCTAAGCCCTAAACCCTAAGCCCTAAACCCAAAACCCTAACCCCGAAACCCTAAAGCCCAAACCCTAAACCCTAAACCCCAACCGCGCACTAAAGAGACCCAGGAGTGCCTTCCGGACTGCTTGAACCTGGCCCCAGCCTCTCAGCAGACTTCCTTGCAAGGACAACCTTTGTTTAGGGTTAGGGTTTAGGGATTAGGGGTTTAGGGTATAGGGATTAGGGGTTTAGGGTTTAGGGTTTAGGGTTTAGGGTTTAGGGTCTAGGGCTTAAGGATTAGGATTCATGATTTAGCTTTCAGGGTCTAAGGGTAGTTGAGGGTTTAGGGATGAAGGACTTTCGAATTTCGTCTTTCAGGTGCTACACACGGGTCTTTTTTGGGAGGTGTTGGGGCCGTCAAAGTTCGCTGGTTATACTTTAGGAGGACCCCCCACCCTGTAATAGTGGTATAATAGGAATACAAGAGGACAATAACATAATCCCTATTATCCCTTATATTCACTATTACTGGGTGGGGGGTCCACCTATGTTATACTAAGTTTACCCACACCCCCTATTTGCCCGCAG
>CAJNIZ010011308.1:345-11110 GCA_905231905.1 Symbiodinium pilosum | reverse complement strand
CCCGGCTTTAAAAAAAGAGAAAATAGAAGGCGATGTGAAGGCGATGTGTGCAAATGCTGTGGCGAAGTGAGCGGTGTACGTGTGGCGGTGTGTAGGTGAGCGGTGTGCAAATGCTGTGGCGCGGTGTAGGTGAGCGGTGTAAGTGTAGTGGTGTGTGCAATGTATGTGGTGCGATGTGTGCAAATGCTGTGGCGCAGTGTAGGTGAGCGGTGTAAGTGTAGGGCGATGTGTGCAAATGCTGAGGCGCAGTGTAGGTCAGCGGTGTAAGTGTAGTGGTGTAAGTGCAGTGGTGTGTGCAAGGCAGACGCTTTTTGACGAGGAACCCTTCGCAGAGCTTTCGGCAAAAAACCGCCGCACGTGGCTTGAACGCGTTTTGATCTTTGGAGAGCATGCACAAGCGTGGAGGCGATGAAATCAGAAACGGAAAACCGGCAAAAAGAACATGAGGCAAAGCTCGGAAAGAACGTTCTTGCAAATATGAAAGAACATCACGAGAAAAAGTTGCAGAAACTGTGGTTTCGCGCGCGCGTGCGCGCACGTGAAAAATTCCGGAAAACGAGCTATTCCGAGCAAACGATAAACATAATCTGGGATTTATACTACTACTCCTACTGCTGCTGCTGCTCCCACTGCTACTGCTACTGCTACTGTTGCTGCTGCTGCTACTGCTGCTGCTGCTACTACTACTACTACTGCTGCTACTACTACTACTACTACTACCACCACCACCACTATTACTACCACCGCTACCACCACTACTGCTATGGCGCCGGCTCCGACGACCACGACTGCATTTGGGGGATAACGACTGACGATAGCAGAACAATACCTGTAAGGGTGAATAACCACCACCAGAATTTGTGACCATGTCTTCAAATCTCCCATGCTCTGCTGAAGCCATCTCAAATTTTCAAAGTAGATGCACATGTGAGCCGTTTGTGTAGCTCTCTATACTGCACTGAATACTTCGATGTGTAACACAATGCCACGTGTTTTGTGGATACGACGTAGGTCAATGTGCAGTTCGACAGCCTGCCGCTGCACATCGCCTGCCAGGCGCTCAAATCTTGCAGACATCGCTGCCTGGCATTGCAGCAAAGATTTTAGTCGCGAGGGAGTTTGACAACTTGTCAAATTGGTTTAGGCATTTGCAAGCCCAGTATCTCCTGCTGGGCAGGAATAGATATAACAAAAACCAGCATTAAAACAACAACGGCTTGTCAGCTATGTCTGGGCAGACGCTCGAACGTCGGAACATCAACACGCAAGGAGGCCTCTTGCTCTGAGAGGGCGAGGCCTCAGCGAAAGACTTAGCTCAACAAGCCGGTATCAGTTAACATATTACGGTTCAAGGCAAGCCTATAGCTTGAGCAACACGTCAAGCCGCTGTCGGACACTGACACAAGCTGACGCGAGTGCAGCTTTTGGTCTCTCCTTCAGGAACTGCGCAAAGAATCCTCGCATCCGAGTCACACTCCAAGACCGGCAGCTGCAAGCCGCAGGCCCCGTGACGGAAGCCGCAGAGGATGTGCACAACTTGACAGATTCATCTTGATACGGGGCTATGCATGGGCTGCGCTTTGCGCTTCTCCCCATGCTCGCCGTGAACAGGCTCAAAGAATTAGTTGCCGGACCAAGGGCGTCTAGTCTCTAGGGATTCAGCAGAAGCCCCTCTGGGGCTGCCAAAGACAGTACTTCAGAAAGAAACTGAAAGTGGAAAAGAAAGGCCGCCCGGTCGGCTTGGACTAGAAAATACGAGCAAAACATGGAAAAATCAAAGAAGCGCATCGCCTTGAAGGGCCTTGCACGTAGAACCTAAGCAAGTTTCACCACATACTCGGACTTCACAACGTAGTCAGAGGACACCAGCTTGCGCGACCCATGGGGATACAGGTCAGCCTGCAAGTCATGAGCGTTTGGCCCGTTAGGCTAGCAAGCGGGGTCACCTCCCTGAGGCTTCGTATCTCTAACTTAAGCTATGCCCCTGACTAACACAGCAGCCTTTAGATGCTTTTTAGCTCATCTTCGATTTTCTTCGCTGCGCCGAGATACTGCCAGGGAATCCCTAAAGAGCATGAGAGGCTAGCGGCATTAGATCATATTGTCTACATGGCTATACGTGCCTCCATGTTGTACGTCTCCTTCATCTGCTTGCACAAGTTGTCAAATGACTCGGGGGAGACCTGTTTCCGTAACGAATCGACATGAAGCTGAGACGCCAAGATGCACCTCTCAAGAAGGTCGAGACATGCTGCTATTCGTATGGAAGACCCCAGGGTACATGGGCCTCAACACCCAAAGAACCGTCTAGCATCGCCCAACCCTATAAGATCCTACCAGTGCTGATGGATCTCTGCCCAACACTACTTCTACGAGTAGCATCTTGTTTGTAGCTGGGTAAGCTGCAGACCTGGTGGCAATCCTTGTCCACGTGCCAAGAGATCGAGTATGGCGAGCAAACGCTGTTGTCGTGCGACTGCCCGGTGGTAGACCTCACAGCATGCGGCAGGACCTCTCGCTAAAAAGTCTTGGAAGGACACACATCGAAGTCGCAATGCAAACGCAGCGACCCAGGGTACATCACTGAGTTCTCATGTCCGACCACGGTCCATCCGTGCAGCATGTCGTTCACCGTGGGGCCTCCCTGCACGATCTGGAAGATTTGGCCCTGAACCACAACCATGGGGTTCAAAAGGCCGCGTCCGTTTGCCGCGCCTGCCAAACAAAGCCAAGCAGAACGGTAGCTTCCTTTAAGCTTGTTACTTATTTGTAGGGTTTTATCTCCTGCGTCCCACGTTTGAAAACGTTGCCATCATCCACTGCCTCCCAGGCCGTCCGCCAGCAGGTCCGCGTTGATGGCATCCGTGGGATCAACGTCCGTTCCCGCGGAGGAATGCACATAGTGGATTTCGTAGGATTTACCCACCTGAGCCCAAACACAAACAACAGTTTGCATAAACGTCACACCCCAAAGCCACATAAGGAAAGCCGATAGTAGGCCCCCCCTCAATTCCTTGTTTCAAGTGCCATTCTCGACTGTCTCCGAAAGATCCTAAAACTGGCAGCGGACCTGCACATCTCCCTTGCAGTACTGAAAGGTGTACGGCGCCATCTGAGCGTCAGTCAGGTTCTCGGTGGCGCACATGAAGCCAGGACGAGGGTTTTCGGCAAGGCGGCGCCCGGAGGATGCGGCATCATAGGCGTCGGCATCGCTGGAGTTCATGTAGGACTCTGACTTGTGCTCAGCTCCCAGGTGAAAGTGCACGTTCACCAGCGGGAGGAAGTTGGCCTGGGCGTCGTTGAGGGTCGCTGCCTTGGGGGTCATCATGCCGGTCGCGCCCGGAGTCAGGTCACGAGGCGTCTGAGGCTCCGCTTTGCTGCAAGCCGGCTTCGCGAAGCTGTAAGGGCAGCCAGGCGGGGTGGCAGAAAGCGCCTGGGTGGGCGCTCCGCAGCACTGCTCTTGTAGAAAGCCTTCACATCACCGTGGCGGCATCAGCACCAAGCATCCCAAACACCAGTGCCACGGCGATGGTGGCACCAAGCTTCGGGCGTGCCGACACCAAGGGCAGCAACAGTCCCATCCAAGCTGAGTTGCGAGATCCGGCACCTGTTACTTCTCCGAGTGTCTCGCACAAGTCCACCTCGGCGTCGTCCGGGCACTGGTCTGCTACAGCAGCAGTCAGGCAAGCGCACAACGCGAGAACTCGAAGCATGGCGAGCAGTCGGTATATAGCTCGTGCGAGGCGTGCGTCCTTTGATGCTGCAAATGCTGCCAAACATGAACTACTGCACTGGATGTGGAACTGGATAGAACCATGATACATGCAACCATATATGCAGATTCCTTTATAATCCTCGTAAATGCATCGAACTCTGAGCTTCCGGACGTAGTGCCTTCACCTCAGAGCGAGGCTCTGCTATAGCGGTCGTCAAGGCCTCGCTCGCAACCTCGAAGGTCAGGACTTCCGAATGGTTAACAGCTATAAAGCAATAATAGGCATAATGGGAATACTGACAGACATAGTAATAGTAATTGTACTAGTAATTAATACTAACAGAAATAACCATAGTAGAAGTCAGAGGAAAAGAATTCGCAAGACTTACATATGCATTGAAGTTTGAAGGACATTCCAAAATGGCTGTGGCAGCTCCTACGAGACTGTCGCTAGAGGCCGTCCAAGGCCTGGTGAACAAACTGGCAATCTTCTGCGTGCCTGCTTGTGATACTGGAAGGCCTGCGCCCACCTCGGCAGCGCATTTAGTCTAAGCGGTCTGTACGCGATGTAAGGCATGCAGTTCGGCTTGGTTGCTGTGGGGGTCAGGTGATGAGACTGAGCTGCTTCAAGACGCTTTGCACTCACTCGTTATCTCAGCATTGCTCATACTGACGGCTGTGGCCGCCTTTCCTTCATTGCAGCCTGGTGGTTGCTTTCCCCCCACACACAGTTCGTAATCCTAGCTGTGAACGCAACGTACGACAGCTGACAGCAGCTACCAACATTCCGGTATACTTGCACTCCTTCAAGGTGGGACATGATTTGACACCATTTCTGCACACCCTGAGATCGTCAGAGTCCTCAAGTGAGCCATAGTCTGAACTCCTAGTATCCCCTTGAATAACCCCAAAATAAAACCCTAGAATAAACACCTATATAACACCCTTTGAAAGGGTTTAAACTCTAGTACAAATGACAGTCCAGGCTAGCCTTGACCTTGCTCAGCTTGGCAAAACAGGGGGGCCTTCATGGACCTTCGGGACAGGAAGAAGTTAGAGTGGGATGATACGGAGCCCTACTATGTATGCTATAGGGATTACCTTGACAAACTTTTGCATACCACCCGAGAGACTAAACCCCTATGTGCTAGGCCAGCCGTCTCTTGCTGTCCCGGGCACTTGTCAGCCTGCATCTGCGCCTCTTCTCCAACCAACCGGCGACACGCCTGCGCGAATCTTACAGTTATAGGTGCAAGTACTATCATGACTTGCGCAATCGCAAGATGATCCCAAGAATCTGCCCAGACTTCAGATATCTGCGTTTTGTTTGAGGGCTCTGCCTTGGCAACAGCAGGATCTGACCAAACGTTTTTTGGGACCAGCAGACTCGTCGGCTCTCTAAGGCAGCAATGTCCCCTTCAATCAGGGCCACTGGGGTATTTTATGGGTTACAGTATATTGCGGTTATATAGGTGATAATGGAAAAACATGGAAACTATGATTTATATTAGGGTTCTATTGGTTTAGTGTAGCAGGCCCAAATATTTATTCAGTTCCTAAATTCCTTGAAAAGCTCTGGTTTGGGGTACCTCAAAACAACCTCACACAAATGATATAGATGATTATTTCGACCCCTATCGTACGCCCCCATTCCCAGCTGCTATTGTTACTATGCTGTTGCTATTGCACGTGCTATTACACTCCTGGAAACTAACATGGAAACCCAAAAGGGGCCCTATAAAGACTACAGTCCCTCTAAAATGGGGCTATATGGATTTCCATGTTAGTTTGGGGGAGTGTACTATTGTCATTATCTGCATCTGCTTGGGCTGCCTGCTCAACCTCCGGCGCCAAATCCTGCGCAGCTCCCGCGACGCGCGCTACCTCGTTTCGCACCTTGCGATTCGCAGGTGGTGGGAGGGCCTTGAACCCTAAACCCTAAACCCATGAACCCTAAAGGCCTATAGACCTAAATCGTAACACCCCGAAAGACCTAAACTTGCTGGTAGCTAGGAGGGAATAACGAATGTACTATGTAGGAATTATATGGGGGTTGCGTTCCCCTATTCCGAACTAATCACCTGTAAGTAGACCCTTCTAAAGATCTAAGCCCTGAATAGCCCTGAAACCCTAGACCCTAAACCTAAACCCTAAAAGCCTAAAGATCAGGGTTGAGCTTTGAGAGTCTGAAAGTGAGGCCATGTAGATCTGCCTTGTTCTGCACCTGTTCATGTTAGAGGCTCCCTGTTTAAGGGTTTCGGATTTAGGGATTGTACAGTAATCTTTGCTATATATAGGGATTATATTTAAGGCTTAGGGTTTAGGCTTGAGGGATATTACCCCCAATGATGGAGAATCGATTTGAAAAGAACATGGAAGTAAAATGGAAACTTGGATTATGTTGTGGTTTATGGGGGTTAGGGCTTCCCAAAATTAGGGTACTTCGTACCTAGAGTAACGCTATAATATACGAGTCTACTTGGAGATCCCTGCATTTACTTTCCCCTAAGCCTGATATACCCCATATACCCTTACATATGGGTAATTCTCAAAATTACGGGCCCCTTTTGGTTACAGGTTATATTACGGCACCTAATATTTGGGGGTGCCAAAATGGGACCCTAATTTTGGGAACTACCCATATGACCCCGTATGCAATGTAGCCCCTTACATCACCCCTACATAAACCGTTTGCAAACCAATGAAGAGGGAAGAGAAACAAAGGATTGTAGCTTGATGGGGCCGCGGTGTAGGGTTTAGGATTTAGGGCTTAAGGTTCAAGGTAATATAAGGGGAACCTCACAAGAACATAGTAGGAATATAATAGGAATATAAGGACCCTGGTATATTCCACTACATACTCCTACTATAGTAGGGTTTAGGATTTAGGGCTTCGGATGGGACAGCAAGTCTCTGCCTGGAGATCCGGCGCTTTTTTTTTACTAGAGATTTCCCCCAATTAGGGGTACCATGTTGGGGTTCTTTGTAGTAAGCTTATGGTATTTTTGGGTCTATATTGGGGTCCAATATGTTGGCAAACTCCCAAGTTCTACACCTCACACCTCTGCGGCGGGCGCTACTGCCTTCAGCACTCAGAATAATGGTGATAAAGCATCACTGTAATTATGCTGGTCACTGTCATTATAGACAGTACGTGGACCATATGAGAGACAAATACTCCCCAGGCTGTAGTAGGGGTTTGACAACGCTAGTGGAAAGAACTATGTTGTTACTTCTCGGACGCTTCTGCGGGAGGCAAGCCTGTTGAGCACACTGACTGAGAAATTAGCTTCAGCTGAAAAACTTGAGAGGTCATATGAAACAAGTCTTCGGCAACATGCCCAACTCTCTTCTCAGGACAAGAAATAGCCTGCAGCTGTACTGGACTTGAGGAAAAGCCACCATGTATCCCAAGTACTCAACGTTGCTGAAACTCAGATACCATGCTGGTTTTGCCCGCAGGGATGTATGATGACGGCAGTGCCAGCTTATTGCTATGTTCTTTTTCACACTTGCAGTAACGTGTCTCAGACCAAGTTATGAACAGCAAAGACTAGAGCAAGCCAAGAACAACGTCCTTCAAGCACAAATCGTAGTATGCCCCCCCTGGCCCCAAACCCATCCTGAAATCCAAGACCCTGAAGCCACTAACCCCTCTGCCAGCGACTCCAACCTCAACCCCTCTGTGGTGGCGCACGCTCAGCAGAGCCAGATCACTTTGCTCTGACGTCCGCTGTACTTTCTCCTGCTTACAGAGGTTCAGCTTCAGGTGAGTGGCTTAGCATGGGCAAGGAGAGTCAGAGCAAATCGCGGTTCACTTGGCGTTTCTGAGCTTGGCGAGGCTTGCACAGCTGCGAACGCAATCTTTTTTATACCCGAGACGCCGGTATGAGACTCATGAACTGGAAGGTGCATCCTAAAACTGTAAAACCATGCCTTACATATCGTATCCTATGCCCTAAGCCCTCAGCCCACGATATCCCTAGAACCCCCTTAAAGGAGCCTACGGGGAATCGAATCTATTCACTGTTCTAACTGTTTGTTCCACACTAACATTCTTAAGGTCTCGACTCCCCCCAAAGTCTTAAACCTTCAACCCCAAACCCTAAACCTCCAACCCTGCCTCCACATCCACCAAGCGCTCGGTGAGGGCTCGCGATGCTTCCCTTACATGTTCCCGGCTCTTGGAAGCCTCAGCGCAGAACAGGACTTCTTGGAGGCCCTGGAATTAACAACCCGATCTTTTGGTTTGCAAACGGTTTATGTGGGGGTTATATAGAGGCTTGTACTATATAAGGGGCTACATATATGAAGTATACAAGGCTTACGGTAGTTATAACCCAATACAAGGGACTTAGAAGGCTGTTTATGGGGTCACAAGGACAGTCTCTAAAAGTGTTCTAGCCCCACCTTTGGTTAGCTGAAGCGAAAATGGAAACTACTATAATGGGGTTATACAGGGACTACTATAAGGATCCATCCCTTCATTCCAAGACCCTAAACCCTAAACCCCTAAACCAAAGGTAAGTAATTAGCCTCAAGTTCAAAGTTAGCCTGCAAACGGATTGAAGGGGAGGTCATGAAGTTGGGCTTCCTAAGGGAGTACTTTAGGGTTTAGGGATGTATGGATTATGGGATAAGTTGTGGATTATTCACGTACGTTAGGGACTGTGTGTTGAGAGTAAAAATCCTGCATAACCTTCGTGCACTATAATACCATGATTCCCAAGGTATGAAGTACTTAAGGTCATGTAGGATTGTTGGTATCCACCGGAATATCTTAATGAATCTGAAGGGAAGGATTTTGGAGGCTCTGGGACTGAACATGCTTCTGGGCTGTAATGTAGGTGCTTCAATAAGTATTTGTATCATTGCGAGGTCTATTTCAGGCACCCTATACTATTCCCCCACCACGAACCTAGGACCACAACACTGGTAATTGTCCCTATAAGCCCCTGCACAATGCCAGTTTCCATTTCATTTTCCCTTTTGTTTCCCAGTTGATTCTCCATTATTGGGGTAGTAACCCTTAACCCTAAACCTAAAATCTCTGGTCCCTATAGGACCCACAAGTTCCTGAGTCCTAACTGCAGGTCAGTATTAAAGGAACTCAAAGAATTGGATTTGAGCGTTTCCCAAAACTAGGTACCGTTGTGGTGTCCGAATAATGAGGATTGACGTATTTGGGGTCTATAACGGTCTATATCAGGATTTCCATAGGTACGGAAAGCAGCATTGACATCTTCTTTGACACTCCACTTCCAGTAATGACCCAGAACCCTCGCGAGCAATCTATGGAATCCTTGCGCATGCTGTGTTGCGAATAGAGGATTGGGCGATAGGGGCTTACGGTTCAGTTAAGGGTCTAGAGTCAGAGTTTGGAGTACTTAGGGTTTAGGGTTTAGGGTTTGGGTCTTTCGAGAGCTTCTGCTGGGAATTGCACAGAGGATTCTGTAGGGATCGATTCCTTCATTTCCAACAGAGCACGAGCTGAACCCTAAACCCAAATTAGTAGTTTCCATTTTATTTTCCATGATCCCAATGTAACCCCAATATAACCTACAACCCAAAAACCCTAAACCAACCCAAGAGTAGGAGCCCAACCAAGTCTTCGTAGGAATGCTCCAAGGCATCCATGCGTCTTCCCAGCCTGTCACGCTTGCTGTGAGCTCCAAGGAGAAATTGCACATAGTCCATCACCCACAATCAAGATCGAAGCCTAAGCTTCAATCGAGCATTGTTGCGGATGCAGTAAGTCCAGAGAAAACAGAAATCGGAGTCAAAGGTACCTTCCAAATCTCTGTCGGGAATCATCTCTCTCTCCCTCTCTCTCTCCCTCACGGCTGATATAGCAAGAATGAGAGGTCATTCCATAGGCGGGCTCGCTGAAGCTTGAAGTGGTGTGCTTAACGTTTTTCTTTTGTCTTCCCGGTCTTTAGAATCTGGCTGTCCTTGCGGCTGCATGTGTAACGCAGGGCTCGGGTTCCCTCTGCGGGCGTCTTTCTACGAGTGGGTACCCGACGGACCCAAGCGAAACATGTGAATAAGAAGTACAATGTCGTGGTCAGTGCGTTGCCATGGCGCTGTTGTACCCAGTGTTTTTGCATTGACTGTGGCTTTCTCGCAGTGACTGTGAGCAGCATGAATGGAAATTTGATGAAGAGGACAACGCACACATCCTGCAGTTCCACGGCTATGGCAACCAGTCAATAGTTCTATGCAGGGATCCCCGACATGCTGGCGGATCCTTCTGGTGAGCATCCGCCATAGGGAAACGCTTGCAAACGGACCGCAATGGCGGTGTCAGGTACAATCTGTTGCACCAGTGCTGCTAACAGTGATAGCAGCAGCAGGAGAAAGAGGAGGAGGAGGACTAGTAGTAGCAGCACTGTTACTGCTGCTGCTGTTACCTCGACTATGAAGGCATACGGCCCCTTGTACTATTCCTACCAGCACGGCGGTAGAGGAGCCATAGTCGACTTTGGGCTGTGGTTCAAGCTTAAGGGCGAATGCACAGCAGAGGATTTCAACGTGAGAAGATAGCACCCACATATGTGAAAGCGTGTAGATCTCTCATCCCCTATTAGAGGCCCCATCCTCCATGCAAAACAAAACCGGAATTCATTCAAGACCGAGACTCTGACAAAGGACCCGACATTATCATTTTTTATCAATCGTATGGTTTTTATGACTATATAACCTTTACTACTGTTAGTACCACTGTTAGTCGTTTTTTTGTCTGGAGCCCAATGCGTATCTCGACAGGCACTTCCGGCAAAAAGTTAATGCTCAATTGCAATGTGGCGCAAGCTGCTAAAGTCGATTCAACACAAATAGGCTGCCTCTGAACAAGGACCTCAGGAACTTTGTCGCAGCGTGTGGGGGGCAGGGGGTTCTGAAAATGGGGGGAGCCCCAAGGACATCCATGGTGTTGGGAGCAACCCCCTGGACCCGTAAAAAATAATGATTGAACATACTTCCTCAGGGTGATACTATAACAACGCTCGGCCGGAGCGTAAACGCGCGCCGATTCATCGGTGCGCAACAGTA
>CAJNIZ010011307.1:0-11114 GCA_905231905.1 Symbiodinium pilosum | reverse complement strand
GGCCCACACACGCGACATACCCCATTACAAGGGGTATGTAACAGGTGCGCGCCTGGCTCGACAAGCCCTCCAATTGAAAGTCTTTTATAGCCGCGCGACAACGCGCAACAAGGGGTATGTAACAAGCCCCGCGTTTCAAGGGTATGTAACAGAGGCTTGTCCGCGCGGGCCATCGGGCACGGGGTGTCGACTCACTGCCATATGGGTTATATAAGGCTTTATCCCTAAACCCTAAACCTCAAACCCTAAACCCTAAACCCCTGGGTGTTTTCAAGAAATTCTATAAGGCCTTGCAGGGGTTGTACAGGGCTTCGTAGGGTTTTGAGCCCAGCTGCTTTCTCGATCCTGTCAATTTCGGTGGAGCTCAGAGCTGATTTTTTGTTTCTTTTATTTGTTAGGGTGTAGGGTTTAGGGTTAGGCAGGGAAGCTGATCACCACCTCAACCAATACACTCCCCCAAGCTAACATGGAAATCCCTATAGCCCCCATTTAAACGGACTGTAGTCTGGGCCCTTTCTGGGTTTCCATGTTAGCGTCCGGGAGGGTAAAGATCCTGACAATGCAAGTGGGAGCTTCTCGTCACCTGCAGAGTTTAGGGTCTATAGTCCCCCTTAAGTAGATAGAATGTGGGGTAGTCCCACTTAAGTACATAGAATGTGGGGTATATGGGGATCTTATTATCATGTACCCAGAACCATATTCCATCTACTTAAGGGGGAGTATAGAGCTGAGGGCATAGACATGAGGCGGAAGGGCCAAAAGTATGCTTTACTTGATGGTGTGCAGTAGGGAATTAGAGAATATAACCCCTATAGTAACACCTATATCAACTGTTGTCTAAACTCCTTAACGGGGTTATAGAGGGGAGTATTGTAGGGGTTATTAAGGGGGCTAGGAGTTTAGACTATGGCTCATAAAAAAATATATTCCCTGATGATTCGCTTCTAAGGCCCATAACCCTTATATAACACCTATATGATATATCACCTATATGGTCTATTCCCTGATTCCCATGTAGGGGTCATATACCCTTATTGCCTACTAGGAACCAGTAAGTTTAGGTAAAGGACGACTCTCGGGTGCTTTCTGCAGGTAGCGTAAAGCCTGGTCCAGCCTCGGTCTGGCAAAATGGTTAGGGTTTAGGGTTAAGGCTTCAGGCTTAGGGTTTAGCGTTCAGGCTTTAAGGGTTTAGGGTTTAGGGTTCAGGCTTTAAGGGTTGAAGTTTTCATGTAGATTCCCATGCTGTAAAAGCACAGCATAGATGGAGTGAGAGTGATGTGCCTCGCCAGGCCTTGAGTATTGGCTGCGCAGCAGAAAGGGTAGCGTTGCTTTGCACGCTCAATTGCTGTCAGTTGGTAGCGGAGCTCTAGTTAGCTTCCAGGGCCATGGAGTTCGACCCGTGGGCGGACTACTTGTCACGACGTGGTCGTGATGCCGGCGGCGGCGCGGGGCGACCGACACCCACCTGGACTTGGAATCCTCCTCTACCTGCTTACCTTCAGGGAAGGCCAAACAATTTTGAAGACGCCGGTGCTCGATCAGCTTGGACAGTGATGCAGGGCGGACAGCCCCCTGGTTTTGGGCCCTCAGCTCCTCTAGGGAGAGAACCCCGAGGAGAACCATCAGGCAATCGAGCACCTCCACTTTTGTCTACAGGGACTCCTCAAGGGAATCCATGGCTGGGGCCGGGGGTGGCAACACGGACAGTGTATGCCACAGTGCCTACCTCATCTCAGTCCCCGACTCCCGGGAGTTCTCAGCGGCGCGGCTTGGGCCAGGGACCTCGTCTATGCCAGGGAGTATGCCTCCAACGAGCACGACACCGGCTAATCCGACGAGTCCCTGGAGCCCGCCAATGGCATTTTCGCACGATACCCGCGCTCCCGCTGGCTTCCAAAGGAATGATCCCGCTGGAGCCCAATCTTCCAACGCAGTGAACTCCGCAGCTGCAGCAGCATCGAGCCTAGATCCTTCAGGGCAACTACCAGGAGAGAAATCCATCGGAAGCGCCTTTGAGGTGCTCGGACTTCGAGGCCCACTTCAGCGACAACCTCAAGTTGATCAAGGAGAGAGATTCATTCAGGCCATCACCGGTGAAAAGAAGAACATTCCAAGTTGGTCCGGTCAACCTAACACCATGCGCTCGTGGCTTAAGCTGTTGGCCTATTGGGAATCCGAGACCACCCTTCCTCGTGATCGATGGGGACTTCGCTTGTACCAAAGCTTCCCGGAGGGCTCCCAGCCGAGGAAGATTGCAGACCAGGTCCCCATGAACGAGTTGCTCAGCGAGAAGGGCTATGGCATGATTCTTACGGCGCTTATGGCCAAGTACCGCCCGTACCTGGAAGTGGCAGGACAGACCTCGATCGATAAGTTCTTCTACACCGGCGAGCGTGGCAAGAATGAGACCTTCTCGACATACGTGGCCGCTAAGGAGGTTGCCAGGCAGGAGATGGAGAACCACCTTCAAGAACGGCTTTGTGAACGCATCGCTGGCAGAGTGCTCCTTCGGCATGCTAACCTCACAGAGTGGCAGCGAGAGTTGATGGCCCTTCGAGAACAGCACCAACTCATGACATTCGACCAGATAGCTGCACTCCTACGCCCACTGGACAGGCCTGAACTACTTGCACAGGCAGCGGGCGCAGAGCTTGGGGCTCAGGCGTCGAAGCACTGTCCCGTCATGCAGCACGCCGAGGATGAGCACGACGATCTCGATGACCACGAAGAAGGTGGCGAGAACTTCGATGAGTCCTCTGAGAGCGAACTCCCCGAGGGTGAGTTGGTGTTCGAGGACAGGGAGTACGAGGAGGACGAGGCCATGTACATCCAGGCGTACCACAGCGCCTATGCCGACGTGCGCAAGGACCTCAACACCAGACGCAAAGAACGAGGTTTCGTTCGAAGGAAGGGCGGCGCCAAGGAACAAAGCCGCGGCGGCAAGGGCTACGGTAAGCGTGCCTCCCAGGGACAGTCAAAGTCTTTTCGAGGCAAGAGGCCCCTGGCAAAGGGCATGATGAGGGGCAGTACGCAGTCTCGCACCAGGTGTTTCAACTGCCAGCAGCTAGGTCATTATGCCAGAGACTGTCCATTGAAAGGGTCCGGGAAGGGAACCCCGAAGCCAGGCGCCAAGCAAGCAGCCTTTGTCATTTGTCGTGGCAACGGCCAACCCGCATCGCACTTCATGACGTCAATGCAGTTGGGTCGCCTTGACAAGGTCATTTCAGTGTTTGCTGGAGTGCAGGTTTCAGGAGCTGAAGCTTTGGTGGACACGGCTGCAGAAGATGCGGTGGTTGGGGAGCGCGCTATGGCACGCCTGGAGGCAGAACTTCGCCGTCTCGGACTTCAAGTGGTGTCTGTGTCTTCAGATGATGCTATCCCTTGTGCAGGCATTGGCGGCCAGGCGAAGATCAAGCGGATCGTGGATGCCCCAGTTGGCGTGGCAGGCATTCATGGACTTCTCCGCTTCACCGTCCTGGCCGACACAGACAAGTTCCAAACACCTCCCCTACTTCCAATATCGTTTCTTGAAGCGGTGGGAGCCATCATTGACCTCAGCAACGAATGCCTCCGCACCCCCGATGGCCACGAAACCAGGATGACACGGTTGCCCTCTGGACATCGTTCCGTGAACATCCTCGAGTTTGGATCCTCAGAGTGGAGATTGCCTTCGGCTGTTCAGGACGGCAACGATCCGTTTCGTCTTGTGTGCGTCCAGACTGCTGCCGAACCACAACTTCAGGGTGATGCTGATGCTTCTACGGCGACTTCGGCAGCAGCGGCCAAAGACGACGAGCGCACGGAGGCCGGGGACAATATGGACGAGAAGGAAGAGCTCACAACCGTGTGGGCGACCTTGCAGGAGAACGGCCTCGAAGACAAGGCGCGGGAGCTTCTGAACAGCGGCGACTTCTCGGTGAAGGCCATGGAGAACCTCCTGAGCATGGTGTCTTTCCATGGGAAGAATGGTCGAGACGTGCTGGTCTCACGGCGGAAGGACGCCGGAGCCGCAGCCTTTGGCGTCTATGTGCACGGCAACATGTGCGGTGTGACAAACATCACGAATCAGTTCCCTCACTTCGTGAAGTATGTCAATCGCTGGTTCCGCATCTATATGAAGGAGCGCCAGAACCAGGCATGGCCCAGAAGCTGGACATCGTTTAGCGTCAATGTGAATATGTCCAGCCGCCCGCACCAGGACTGTCATAATGCCGTGGGCTTCGACAACGTCCTGACCACGTTTGGGTCCTTCCAAGGAGGCGGTCTGTGGCGAGAGATCGACCCGGGCGCAGTGCCCGAGCATGGAGACAGCGTGAGATGGAAAATGAGGCGTGGCAAACGGGTTCCAGGAGAAGTGGTCGATACCTATCACAATCCATTATAGTGTTTGACCCCAGAAGAATGCATGCGACTATGGCTTGGTCAGGGAAGCGAATTTCCATTACCTTGTACACGGTTCGTGCGCATGATCAAGTGTCTGGAAGTGATGTAGATCGACTTCAAGAGCTAGCTTTCCCGGGACTCACGGCAAGACACTACTTGGAAGCCAGCTGCATACCGCACGAAGGTCTTGAGGCAGAGCAGGATATGGCGTGCGAGCATGATTTCGAGGCAGTGTTTGATGGATATCGTGTTTCTCCGCCACTGCCCAGCATGCTCAAGCAAATGCTTTCTAGTGCGGCCAATTGGCTATCACGACATCGCCTTCCTGCCTCATGTCCGGAGTCTCATGTCCAGCCTCGCTGCGCGCGTGAACCGCATGGTGGAGAAGGAGGACCAGGAAGACCCCAACCGCAAGAGGCCTTCTATGAGTGTGAAGAAGATCGATGCGGCATGGAAGAGGATGGTGCAACAGATCCTCTGGATGCTGGCTACCGCGCGCAGGCAGATGGTCTCCGACTACTTGCTCACTCGCAACGGCCCGAAGGAAGAGACGACCAAGGCAACAAGAACCTCCACGTCCTGCCGCAAAAAGAGCCCCAATCGTCCCATTGCTCAGGGAATTGGGGAACCTCTCCCGAGGTCGGCAAGCCACAAGACTTGGCAGTGCGAACCTCGAGATTGTCCACACGGACCGGACCATCTTCGATGCAGAGCAAATCGCAAGGCCTCGTGGTGGACGTGCCTCAAGTGCGGCAGCCGATGGAGGAGGACGAAGGCCAGGACGATGCGGAGATTCCAACGAATACGGCCGAGGACGCCAAGAACGTGATCGATCGCCGAGGAGGTGCCTATCCCAAGTTTCTTCCAGCTCCACGAGGACGTCCCGAACAAGGACCACGCGAGGTGGAGCTGAACTCCCAGGGCAAGGCGGCGGTGGTCCTTCGGCAAACTCGGACCACGACCAGGAGCTCTGACCACAGAGGCAATGACCACGATGAATCCTGGACAAGCTGCTTCTTCGGGCGAGGGCAATGTGGACCCTCCAACGACGGTCAAGAGAGAGCTCCCGGCGGGTCTTCGTCCAGTACGCCGGTCCAAGACGCCTACGAGGACCCAGATCGAGACGGAGGTGCACGAGATCTACACCGACGACGACACGTTCGACGAGGTCATGACGCCAAGTCCCGAGAGGAGCTCCAGGTGATGATCTCGGGAGAAGAGCTGGAACGGAGCGAGAAGGCTCCGCTTCGAGGGCTCTGCGGGGACTTGCGCAAAAGAGGCTGGTCCATGTGTGCATTGATGATCATGTTCACCCTGTCTTCAAGTCCTGCGGGTTGCACGAAGACCTTTCTCGGCCCGCCTGTGGAGATCGGCAGTTGGAGCGAAGGAACTGGACTTTGGACTTTTGGACAGGCTTCCACAATAAGGAGTACGAGCTGGCCCTCGTTGACGTCGCCCACTTTGGCAGCACACGACCTCGATGACCAGGTGCGGTGCTACGCCTTCTACAAGGACGACGTCTACGTGGACTGGATGGCCGACTCCTTTGGCAAAGAGGAGAACCTCCCGAAGGCGGCAACCAAGGACTTGCAGCAGGCGCTGCTCAAGGGCGGTGTAGATGTGAGCGAAGTGTACTCATCCCCGATTGACGGAAAGAGCCAAGCGTCATGGACTACGGCCCGGCATGGCGATGGATTTGGCTACTGGCTGGAACTTTGCAGTTCCGCACCATCGCAAGGAAGCGCTTCGGCTCTTGCAAGAGCACCAGCCGGCATTAATCATGCTATGCCCTCTTTGTGGTCCGTTCTCTTGCATCCGCAACCTCACCAACTACAAGCGAGATTCGGCCACCGTTCAAGCCGAAGTCGAGGAAGGTCGAGTACACCTGAGGTTTGCCATAAGCCTGGCCAATATGCAGTTGAAGGACGGTCGAGGTTTCATCTTCGAGCATCCTCGCGGAGCAGCCAGCTGGCAAACCCCTGAAATGCAGCCCTTGCTACATCATCCGGAAGTACTTCGAGTTGTCCTGGACATGTGTGCCTTTGGCCTACACGCCCCTGATGGAACGCTACATCGGAAGCCTACAGTCATTCTCACGAACGTGACAGAGATTGCAGAAGCTTTGGCCAAACGGTGCTCCCAGGATCACCCGCACATGCCCCTGATGGGCGGGCAACTCACCGCAGACGCGGCGAAGTACACGCCGGGCTTCGTGGACGCGATCCTCAAGGGCCTACGACGTCATTTGAGGCGTCAACACTATCCAGTTTTCCACATTCCCGACCAATGGGAATGGCGCGGGCACGAACTTGTGTGCCGACATTTTGCCCCGCGGCGGCATCAAGTTACGCCGCATGAGTGCGAGGCTTTCGACCTCACGAGGGTCAAGTTCACCGGCCGCCGCACCACCTCCAAAGAGTTCGTGGGCGGCGCCTCCACTACGGTTCAGGATACCTGGACCGCCAACCGTGCAGACTTGCCGGATCGGCAAGCTTGGACAGGCACCACTCACTTTGAGACGGTGCCCACAATTTTGCTGCCCCAGCCCATGGAGGAGTATGCTGAATGGCTGGCCAAGGCCGTGGCGCACGACATGTATCAGTACCAGGTCCAGGAGGCGGCCTTTCAGACCGAGTACCGGCATCTGTTTCCGTCGCGCAGAATTTTGGAGGGGCGCGATCGTGGTGATGGTGATCGTCGGCAAGTTCGCTTCGAGGACGAGGGCAATGCCGACGAAGAACTTGACGCGGTCCTCGATGCGCTCGGAAACGACGAGCAGCTGCCGGACGAGTACGATGACGAGGCGATGGTTGGCCGAGAACTTCGGGATCTTCAAGTACGTGGCCCCGACCCCGGAGACCGAGGACTCGGACAATGTGGTCGAGCCTCCTCCAGAGCTTCGAAGAGAGCTCTACCGGACCCATCGTAATCTGGGACATCCAGACGATCAGACCTTCTGCCGAGCCTTGCGACATTCAGGTGTGAAGGTGGACATCCTCAAACGGGTGAAGAAGAAGTTCGAGTGTCCAATTTGCCAACGCCGGAAGAAGCCGGGCACGCACCGTCCTGCGCACCTCAGTCGCCAAATGGAGTTCAACGCTGTGGTAGGCGTTGACTTGGTGTTTGTGCAGCGCTACGTCATCGTTAACTGCCTTTGCTGGGGTACTGGATACCAGCAGGCCATCATCGTGGAAACCAAAGAGAGCAACAATGTGGCCAAGGCGGTGCTTGGAGGGTGGCACAAATTCTTTGGACCGCCGGCCATGGTGGTCGTGGACCAGGGAAAAGAGTTTGCCTCACGGACATTCTCCGAGGCCATTGGAGAGTGGGGGACGGTCGTACATTTTATCGACGTCCGTTCCCCATGGCAGAACAGCCGGACCGAACGTGCAGGTGCGTCCCTGAAGTCCGTCATCAACAAGATCTTGGACGAACGCACCGCGTGCTCTCCAGAAGAATTCGGACTGGCAGTGGATGCGGCCGTATGGTGTCGAAACCAGTACTACGACCGATCGGGCTTCTCCCCCTTCCAGAGGGTCTTCGGCAAAAGCATGAGGACGCCATACGCGCTGCTCTCCGATGACGCCATGGATCGCGACATGGTGAACCACGTACATTCAGATGCCACGCGCCAAGCCCAAGCTGTTCGCAACAAGGCTCTCCAAGCTTGGGCCGAGACTCAGGACGAGATGGCGATTCATCGAGCCGTCTCCACAAGGACACGTACGACTGACTTGAAGGAGTTGGCCAACGGAGACACGGTCTATGTGTGGAGACACACAGTGGACTATGTAGGCTGGGTCGGACCTGGTGTGGTGGTCAACCAAGCAGACAATGGGCGTTCCTTGTGGGTGAGTTTGAGAGGCTACCTCATCAAGGCCTCCCGAGAACAAGTCCGCAGCGCGACCAATGAGGAAAGCTTAGGAGCTGAGCTTGTGAAGGTGCTGTCCTCAGAACTTCTGGAGAAACTCGAGAACGGAGAGCTCCGCAATTTCCGAGACATCCGAGAGGAAGGAGGTCCCGAAGTCGTGCACCCAATGGAAGAAGATCCAGACGCTTCCTTGGAAATTCCTCTTGAGGAGAGAGCACCGCAACCACCTGATGCGGAGGACGAGAGGATGGAAGAAGAAGCACCCAGCACAACAGAGCCACCTACTTTAGAATCGCGAAGACCGAGCACAACAGAGCCTTCTACTTTTTAATCGCGAATACCGAGCACAACAAAGCCTTCTACGTTAGAATCGCGAAGACCGAGCACAACAGAGCCACCTACGTCAGAATCGCGAAGACCGAGCACGGGGGGCCTAGAAGACACAGCGCACATGCAGCCTGTACCTTCAAGCCTTAGAGATGAGCGAGCTGGAGTCGAACCGTCACCGATGGAGGGGGTCAATGTACGGCGAGTCATCCGAGTGGACGAGGCCAGTGGAGGTCAGTTCGGCTTTGGACCGTCTACTTCGACTTCAGGTTCTTCGCGGTCGACTCCATATCCCTTTTCAGCAGCTCCACCTTCATGGCCGGCACCACCTTCAAGGACATCCAACATGGTTTCCCACTTCTTCGAGACTAATGACGTCATGGGGGAGAATGATGGGGCCCGATGGTGGAAGGACAAGGTGAATGGGAGGTGGGAGCCGATCGCCAAGTCCAAGGAGACCTTCAGCATCAAGGACGCCATGGCAGTGTATAGCCACCGAGATCGTCGGTTCTTCCTGACCAAGAAGTCTCCTGGGCAAGTGACTTTCCGGAAACTTCCTGCAGGGCAGAGAAAACACTTTGAGAAAGCGCGGCAAAAGGAGATCAAGGCTTTGCTGGACAGTGGAGCCATTACCATCCTCTCCTTGCAAGATAGCCTCAAGTTCATGGAGGAACGTGGCGATCATGTGCTGGAGTCAAAGTTCGTGGATCGGTGGAAACCCACCGAAGAGTTCACGGCTTTGTCTGAGGACTTCGATCCCGAACAGTACACCGAAGAAGGGCAATGTGGGGCACAACCTAAGTCAAGGTGGTGCGTTGTGGGATGGCAAGACCCCATGCTTCATGCCATAGAACGCAGCGCGCCCACACCTTTGTCCACCTCGGTCAACCTTTCGCTTCAAGTAGCCGCTTCTCGAAGGTGGTCCGTCTTCATCAAGGATGCGAAGTCCGCTTTCACTCAGGCTCTGCCCACTACAAGGAAGCAGAAGCTGGCACGCACGATGCCCAAGGACGGTCTCTTTCCAGGATGCCAGGAGGGACAACTGATCCTGCTTCACACAGAAGTCTATGGACTTTGCAGTGGACCAAGCTGGTGGAGGAGAACGCTCATCGACTACTTGCTCAAGAATCTCGGCTACACCCTCAACCCGTACGATCGGTGCGTGCTCACCTTAACGGATGAGCCACGGCCAGCCTTGATCGACGACAACGACTCCAGGAGTTCTACGACGACCACGACCTCGGCAACTTCGGCGGCCTCGCGGACGACGGCAACCTTTGCGGCTACCACGACCAAGGGTTCGCTCGAAGCGTCTTCGAAGGACAAGACCCGGGGCGTCATTGTCATTCAGGTAGATGATCTTCTGGAAGCTGGAGACGAGGAATACCAGAGGCGCATGAAGGCCCTAGAAAATCGCTTCCGTTTCGGCAAGGTTGTGAAACTGCAGGACGCCGAGCAGGGCACCGGCTACTCAGGCAAGCGCCTCATGCAGTTCCAGGACTTCAGCATCGGCTACACGATGAACGATTATGTGCTTCATCGAATCAAGCCGGTCAATGTGCAGCGCAAGGTCTTGAAGAAGGACGCTGACACTGTGTTGCTGAACGAAGGCGAGGTGACGCAATACAGGGCCGCGCTCGCCACCCTGAACTGGGTTGCGCGCGAAGGCAGGCCAGACTGTGCGGCAGCAGCGTCAGTGCTCGCCTCTCGGTTCCCTAAGCCTACCATTCGGGACCTCTACGAGCTTAACGAGGTCATCTGTCAGCTGAAAAATCACGAAGTGACGTTGCGGATCCATCCAATTGCTGAAGATCAAGTACGTCATTTCACTATCAGCGACAGCTCGCACGACCCGTCAGGTCGGGTCAAACCACAACACGGTTGGCTCCAAGGTGTGACAGACCCTGGATTCAATCGTGGAGATAGGAGCCCTGTAAGCATTATGGCATGGCGATCCCGAAAGCTTCGGCGCAAGGCCGGCAACACGCTCCTCTGCGAGAGCATCGCATTGTCCACGGCACTTGGGGCTCTGGAACGCCAAGCAGCCATGTGGAAGAGTCTAACGGTGGCCTCCTTCACGGCACGCCACCTGACGCTCGAGGACACCGAGGAGGCAGAGATCCGTGGACAGGCTTCAGTGATCGCTAGCGAGTGCAATGCATACGTAGACCCATCTGCTGTTGCGGTGGTGGATGCCAAAAGCCTCTTCGATGGAGTTCATAGCGAGCAGGCACAAGGTGAAGATGACCGCTCAGCGCTTGAGATGGTGGTGATACAGGAGTCCTTGAAGGCCTTGAAGGGTAGGATAAGGTGGATTCCCCATAATCGGAACCCCGCCGACGGGCTGACCAAGCTCTCGGGGGCCCACATGGCACCGTTGCTGGAGCTGATCACCAAGAACTCCTTCGTGTTGGAGGAAGAACAAGGTGTGCTGGAGATGGGCAAGCAGTCCGTGCAGCGGCTTAAGTCCAAGGTTTGAACGTCTCGGCACACTAAATTATGGTGGGCTGAAGTTTTCATGTAGATTCCCATG
>CAJNIZ010011306.1:1012-11114 GCA_905231905.1 Symbiodinium pilosum | reverse complement strand
AAGTTAAGGTATGTAAAAAAAAAATAGGGTTTAGGGCTTAGGGTTTAGGGTTCAGGGGGCAGGCTCGGAATTTTAGTTAGGGTTTAGGGCTTTTTAGGCAGGAGAGTATGGGTGTCACGGAATTATGTCAGGGGCTGTATCGTTTTTTACAGGGAAGCAAGTAGGTATTGCAGCTTTGAATTACGAGGGGTTGTAAGTGATAGCATGTAGGGATTGCAGGGCTTCTATGATGGTTTTATAGGGCTCCTGCAGCAAAAGCAACCCTGGGTCATGAGATTTCCATGTCTCAGAAAGAGCCTTTCGGGTTCTTTATTCCGAGACTGGTAGACTTGACGCTGAAACCTAGAAGCACTCGACCCTTAATCTTGGCCTTGGGTTTAGGGTCTGGGTTTAGGGTTTAGGGTTGAGGATGTTAGGGTGCAGGGTTTTTTGCGTGTAGATGACTTTAGGGCTTGATGTTTAAGGTTTAGTGTGCCTGGAGCCCAAACGCCAAACCTTAACACTTACTCATCAACGTGTGCACATGTGTCTGTGACGTGGCCTCATGCTGCGAGGATATTTGCAGTGTCTCAACCCCAAACCCAAAACCCTAAACCCACACCCAAAACCCTAGACCCCAAACCCTCAACCTAAACCCTAAACCATAAAACCTCAAAACCCCAAACTTAGACCTTAAAATCCCCAAAACCTTCAACCCCAAACCCCAAATCCTTGTGGAGGAAGACCTGCTGACCTCTTGGGACCCGAAACTGGCCACTGGGTTTGGGGGATGTCCGGTGTGTGACTTTTGGGGTGTTTAGGCTTTAGGGAAAAGGGTTTAGGATTTAGGGTTTAGGATCTAGGATTGAGTTTGGGGTTCATTTTTTTTTGGTGGGTCTTGGATACACCAAGAATGGGGTTATGTAGTGTGCTATGTAGGTATTTTATTGGGGGTTCTAAAGGGGCGAGATATGGTGTGGGTATCGTGTTGCTTTGGGGTTTTTGGATTTTGGGTTCAAGGTTTTGTGCCTCAGGTCAGATGTGTTGAGGCTTGTCTCCATTATATGCGCTGCTGTATGCCTGGGCATAATTTCAAGGTATTATTGACCGTAATCCCTATACAGCCCTACATGACCTAAACCCTAAACCCTGAACCCTAAACCCTAAGCCCTAAACCCTAAACCCTGAGGGGTTTAAAAAACAAAGCCTTAAACCCTAAACCACCCTAAGCTCTTAATGCGACCCTAAAGCCCCAGCGTGGTGGATGGATAAAGGGACTCTGCTGGGAACCCCAAATAGGGCACCCCAAGAATATTGCAGGAATATAATGGAATATAAGGACCCTGGTAGGTATATTCCTATTATATACCTACAATATTCTTGTTCCCGGTTTGGGGTTCCCAGTAGAATCCCTTTAATGGAGGAAGGCTGCTTCGCTTCCTCGCGAGGTCGAGCTCCGTCCTGTTCTTTGGTACACCAGAAACTTAGTAGTTTCTATAATAGAGTTTAGGGTTTAGGGTTTAGGGTTCAGGGTTTAGGGTTCAGGGTTTAGGGTTTAGGGTTCTGGGTTTTGGGATTCCATTTTCTTTTCCACTATCCCTATATAACCCTAATATATGCCCTATTGGGGTCCTTGGCCCTCATGTGCTGAAAAAGCATTGCCTAACCTTGCGTGGGAACGCGAGCTCGAATTTGCGGTGAAGTGGCAGACGCGACTGCCCTGACCCGTCGAGTCCTCCCGAGGCCCTGTCGTGGGCGGGGTTGACGTGGTGCATCGGCTCAACTACGCCACTCCTGTTCATGGGCGGCCATTTCCCATGCTCCAGTCTTTGGTCTGCTTGGTTTAGGGCTTCGGGCCTAGGGTGGATCTTGCACTTTCTGAACCACCCATCCTAGACCGTAACAATTCTAAAAACCCTAGGGTCTAGGGTTTAGAGTTTAGAGGGTTTAGAGGGTCTAGGACACACTCAAACCAGTCTCCGAAGCATCTCTTCCACGGAAAGGCTTCGTTTCAGGTTTTGAGCTCCTGTGCTTTAGCCAGCCCTCAACTCTGAACCCTTCCTCTCACCAAACCGCCGAAATCCTAGATCCTCAGCCCCATGTAGCCCCCCGAGCCTGCTAAAGTTTGAAGCACAATCCCCCTGAGTCCTACCTTACCCTAAGTTCCCTGCTTGGGACTTAGCTTGGACCTTAGACCCTTCACCCTTTGGGATTCCCTTATACTCCTATTATAGGTACCTAGAGGGTCAACCCTTAGTAGGGGTCCCAAGTGCCCCGTAGTTCCCTAATCCCAAAACATAAGCCCCAAACCACCATCCCCACACCCTTGCAACACTAAACCCTAGCCCTTTAAGCTACCAAAGCCCCTGAGTCCTTACACCAAAACCCTAAACCCCAAAGCTGTGAAATCCCCAAGCCACAAGCCAGCCGGAATTCGAGTCCCCAAAAACCTCACCCCTACAACGCTCGCCCCTAACCCTACAAGCCCCAAAATAGCCTAAACTCTAAACTCCCCAACCCTAAACCCCTAAACCCCCAAACCCTAACCCTAAACCCTTAAACCCTAAACCCTCAACCCCTAAACCCTCCAGGCGGAGTTCGAATCCACCGGGCTCCTCCACGAAATTCTGCGCGAGCGCCGTGTGGCGCTACTGTTGAGCAGCGCTGGGAGCTCGGGTTTTGCGGGGGTGTTTTATAGGGTCTAGGGTTTAGGGGTTTTGGGTTCAGTTTTTTTTTCCATGGTTTAGGGTTTTTGGGTTCAGGGTTTAGGGTTTCTGGGTTTTTTGGGTTCAGGGATTAGGGTTGTTGGGTTCAGGGTTTAGGGTCCACGGTTTAGGGTTTAGGGCTTTGTAAGTAGGGACCATAGATAGATATGTAGAGGTATTAGGGTTAAGGGCTTCATGAGAGAGTATCAGGTCAGGGTTTCGGGCTTACAGACTGGAAGCTAAACCCTAACCCTACACCCTAAACCCTAAACCGCTTGGGTCTGGGTTTTGAGATTTACTGTTTGGGGCTTGTGTGTTCAGAGGTTTAGGGTCTAGATGTTTAGGGCGGAGCATGAGCCGGCATTTGCCGTTCTATCTAGTTTAAGTCTTTGGCCGGGTCTTGCTTGCCTTCCAACCTAACTCCTGAAGAACCCTAAGACTTGTGGCTGAAGACCTACATTGTAAACCCTGAAGCCCTCAAACCGCAAAGCCTAAGGACTCTGAACCCCAATTCTAGAGTTCGGGTTCGTTTTAGAGGCATGACAAGTTACCGAGATCATGGTCCTAGATTCCTTTGCCATGCATGGCTCAGGGTATCTCGAAATGAGTTTAAAGCCCAAGTCCCCCAAACAGAAATGAATCCCTGAGCCCGGAACCCCTTTCAAAACGAATTAAATTCGTACCCCTAAGCCCCAAGGCCGTCCCCGCAGTAGGGCAATCTGAAATCCGAACTCGCCGCGGCTTCTGAGGCAGACGTAGACGAAAGCCTGGCGCTGAGAATGTGACGTTTTTTGAAATGGGGTTGAGAGTGTAGTGGTTTGGGAGTTAAGGTTTTTGGTTTTTCTGATGTCAGTGTTTAAGTTTAGTCTCGAGGGCTTAAAGCCTCTTTTTTTTTTTTTGCCAGATTTCGTACCTCTTGGCCTACAGAGGCTGTTGTATCCCTAAACCTTTAACCTAAACCCTACACCCTAAACCTTAAGCCCCAGCCCTAAACCACAACAATCATCATGTGCCCGGATTTGGGGTTTAGGAAAGCCTTTGGGCAGAAGTCTTCCGGGCGGGGACGTGGCATGCCTTTAACCAGATATCTATGTGCCGCGCAGAGCCTGAAATTAAAGCTCATCAGTACAACCTGAAGCCCTAAGCCCCAAACCCTGACCATGTAGCATTGTTAGCAAGCCTCAAAAATTTCATGTAAACCCTTATCATTCATAGTTAGTCCTTTGTAACCACACCCCTAAACACTAAACCCCAAGCCACTTCTCCCAGCCCTACGCCACAGAGTGACTCCCAAGTCTAATCTTTGAATCCAAAAGCCCAATCCCAACACCTGATCACTGAATCTGGAAGTCGCCCTCGATGCTGCCTAAAGCTTAAACGGTAAACCCTAGACCCAAAACCATAGCCATAACCCTAAGCTCTAGATCCTACATCCCAATCCTGGATCCGTAATCCTGAACACCTAACCCTAAACCCGAAACCTCAAAAACCAACACCCTGATTCCTGAACGTGTTCAAATCCTAGTTCCCTAGCCTGAAACCCTGAACGCTAAACAGCCCAGACATCCCTATGACCTGTTCAAAGAGCCCTGAGCCCCTACACCCCATTTTGCTCGTTGGTTCTCATGAGGGAATAAGGGAATATAATCCCTATCATCCCAATATGATATACTCCTATATGCCCTACTAAGAACCAGTAAGTTTGAGAAGCCCCTGAATCTGGATGGTCACTTCGCAGGTGTTCTTCCACCAATTCCTGTTAGGCCCATGTCTCAATGCGCCGCGGATGCATTTAAGAGATTGGGGGATGATGGGAGGTTTACGCATTGGGGTTCATAGGTTAGGTGTATTAGTTTGCTGGTCTAGGATTTACGTTCCAGCGATGAGACCTTGGGATCTAGGGATTTGGGTTCAGGATTCAGGGATGAGTTGGAAGTCCAGTTTAGCAATTAGGGTTGAGGGTTACATCAGGGATTCTCCAAATTTGGAACCCTAAACACCGTTGAGAATTCCTTTGGTTTGGGGTGCGAGGCTGCGAAGACTGTTGTGGGTCCCATGGGATTTTTGGGAGCGGACATGCAGTTCCAGCTAGTATTTGTGTAAATGTATCCCATGGCTTAAATTGGTTATATTAGGGTTATATTCGGATAATGGAAAACCAAATGGAAACTACTATAGTAGGGTATATATTAGGGTTATTTAGGGATAATGGAAAAGAAAATGAACGTTTAGGGTTTAGGTTTCATCTCACCGGGCTCTAAACCCTAAACCATTTTTTTGGGGCAACTTTGTTGGTGTCCAGAGACGAGAGAAAGTAGCATAGGGTTTAGGGTTTAGGGTTTAGGGGTAAAGCTTTCGTCCGCAAAGGGCGTCGTTTGCAATGATTACAGTTTTGCTGTACTGTCCTTAGGAGTTATGTTTAATCTTGATTACAGTGTAACCCTAAGGAAATATTGAACATGTTTTTTATTATAGGTCTAAGGAGACCACAGTTTGAGTATGGGTTTAGGGCCGCCTGCTTCGAGCTTTAAATATTTAACGCTGTATGTGCCTAAGTTCCCAAAGCCCTCATCGCGAACCATGTATCACGCATGAAACATGGCCCCAATAAGGGTTTCGGGTTCAGGATGTATGGTTTAAGTTTCAACTCGGGAAGCCCAAGCATTGAAACATCAAACCCTAAGCCTTGATCCCTAAACCCTCCAAGAACCCTAAACCCCAAGCCCTAAACTCCAAGCCCTAAACCCTACCCCAAGCCCTCAACCCCAAGCCCTAACCCTAAACCCTACACCCTAAACCCTAAAACCTAAGCCCTGAACACCCAGGCTCCTGCGGTGCTCCCCAACCAGCCTTTGATGCGATCTTCCAAGATCCTACGGTGCGGGACCTGATTTGGGGTTTAGGGATTCGGGTTTGGGGCTCAGGGCTTAGGGTTTAGGCTTCAGGGTACAACCCTAAACCCCTGAGGGTGAGCCTGAACCCTAGACCCTCGCATCGTTGCCAGCTCTTCGTGTCTAAGCTGTTCAGGGAGGTTCTTATGGCAGACGGATTCGGTCAGGGTTTAGGGCTTTTTGGGTTTAAGGGTTTTCGGCTTTTTAGTTTTAGTGTTTTTTTTTGTTGGTTGGGGGTTTAGGTCTCTTAGGGTTAGTGTTTTTGGAGACTTTTTGGTTGTTTTTTGAGTGGTTTTGGGGGTTTGTAGTTTAGGGTTTTGACCGCCAACGCCCTCCACAGTAAGCTTGGAGGCTCTGCAGGCACAACCTCAAGTCGCAGCGTTGTAAGGGAGACGCCCTAAGTTATGCCACTTCCATGAGCCTCAATAGCCATCAACTAGGGTTTAGGGTTTAGGGTTCAGGATTTAGGGTTTAGGGTTTAGGGTTTACCTGCCTACCCCTGATCAGGCCTTGTTGGGTGTTCTTGGCCACAGTCAAGCCTCTTCAATCCTAAGCCCTGAGCTGTCCAAACTCTATAACCCCACACCCTAAACCCTAAACCCTTAAACCCTAAACCCACCCTCATCCCCCCGAAGCAAAAAACTAAATCCTAAATTCATAAAACTCTTGCAGCCCTACAGACCCCAAGCCGTGCTCTAAGCCAACCTGTACCCCAAACCTACATCCGGCTCCCTACATGCTACACCCTCCAACCTGAACCCTAAACCCCAAACCTCAAACCTTAACTCCCAAACCTTGAGCCCTAAAACCCCAAACCCTAAACCCCCAAACACTAAACTCTAAATCCTAAACCCCTAAATCCTGAATCCTAAGCCCTAAATCCTAAACCCCCAAAACCTAAATCCTCAACCAAGTCCTAAACCCCCAAACCCTAAACCTAAAACCCTAAATCCTAAATCCCTAAATCCTAAAACCCTAAAACTCCCAAGGCACGCCATGCCTTCCTCCTGACGGTGAGTCTCATCTCCAGTCTGGGCCTCAAAGGGATAAAAGGCATTAAAGGGCTTAGGGGGTTTAGGGTTTAGGGTTTAGGGTTTAAAGGGTTATATAGGGTTACATAGGGGTTATATTGGGGCAATGGAAAAGAACATGGAAACTACTATATTATAATAGGGTTTAGCCCTTCAGGTTTAGGGTTCAGGGTTTAGGGGTTTAGGGTTTAGGGGTTTAGGGTTTAGGGGTTTAGGGTTTAGAGGTTTAGGGGTTTAGGGTTTAGGGTGTAGGGCTTCTAGAAATTTTGGTTTATCGGGTGTGCGGGTTTATAGGGTTTGTACAGAGTTCACTGGGGTGTAAAAAGTTGTTTGGCATTTTCAAGTTTGAGGTTTAGGGCTTAGAGCTTCGGAGGGCAATCTATGCAGCTCAGAGCAAATCATCTGAACGTCTGGACAGGGTTCATGGTTGAGTGTTCCTGCTCAGCAAGGGTTGGAGGTGCTTGGTGAATGGGTTTTGGGTTGAAAAGCTTAGGTTTTACAGGTTGCGGGGTCTTGGGGCTTCGGGTCTAGGGCATGGGTGTAATGGATGTCATGCTCTCTATTTGTTTTTCATTCCTGCAGCCCTAGCACGTATAGCAGTTTCCATTTTCTTTTCCATTCTTTCCTTCCCTAACACCCAGCAAGACAAGCCAAATATTTCTAAACCCGAAACCCTAAACCCCAAATACTTTGAACCTCCAGCCCCAGAAGCGCATATGCAAGGCCTGGATTGTTTAGGGTTTGGGGTTTAGGGTTTGGTGTGCAGTTAGGGTGTAGTGCAGCCATTCACGACAGCATGCAATGCAATCATGGGTCTTCAGGACGTCTAAGCCTAAGCCGCAAGCCCCATGACCCCCTTTCCTGGGTTGCTGCTAAGGAACTGACATTAAGTTACCCTAAGTTTTGTAGTATAAGTTCCTTATCAGCAACGCAGCCTTCAGTATCTGCAAGCCCCGGTTAACAAGCTCAATGACCATCGCCGGACTGACTTGAGGGTCCGCAAGAAGTTAAACCCTAAACCCGAATTGCAGCCATCCGAGCCATCCTAGCAAACTTCACAGCCCAAAGCAAAACTCTGAACACTCCAAGCTCTACAAAATTCACAACTCTAGACCCCAAGCCCTACAGCCCTAAGCCTTAAGACTCTATATATAAACCCCAAAGATTCAAACCCTGAAGCCTGCAACCCTGCAACCCTCAAGCCCTCAAAACCACAAAATCCTGGTTTAGGGTTTAGGGTTTAGGGTTGCATGAGCCATAATCTAAACATTCTCGGGGGTTATATCAGGGATTGCATAGGGGGCTACTACAGGGCTTATGAAGGGGCATACTAGGAGTTCAGACTATGGCTCACATATCCATACCTCCTCTATGGGGGCCGTCAAAATTGTCGTCCTTTTTTGGGAGAATGAACGTAGTACAGTCCCGAATAATTAGGGTACCCAACCAAGGACCACATTTTTGACAACCCTAGACCAGAACCCCAAAACTCTAAACCCTAAACTCTATATGAGCAGTAGTCTAAACGCCTAGCGGGGGCTATATAGGGGGTGTTATAGAGGACGACCATAGGGGATATTAGGGGGGATACGTGGAGTTTAGATTATAGCTCATATGCCTGTTGAATAGAACTTTCAGAGGCACCGTGGAGCTCTATGAAAACAGCCACCAGTATCTCTTGGTGTCTCCAGCAGCGGAGAGCGAGTCTTCCCGCAGCCTGGCTTGCTTCAGCCACAAACACGGAGCCCAGGAGTCTTTACAGGGCACCTCTTTGGGGTTGATGGGGTTTAGGGTTTAGGGTTAGCTTTGGGGAAGGGTACTTGATTCTGGTTTGGAAGGTTTTGGATGTTTGTACCTTTGCTTGCTTTCTAGTTTTGCCCTTTGCAGGACTTTTTTTTTGGTGGTGGTATGCCGTCTTGGGGCAGCAGTGCTGTAAATTCCAAGTCCACCAGCTTTTGTGGAGCTAAACCACATCCGTGCTCTGCAGTAGCTGCTCAGGACATTCGGAATTTTCCATGTAAACAAATGCATTCCCTACCACTTGATACACGGTGTCCTTGGCAGGACGATGTTGTCAAAGATGCCTTGCCAGGCCACCTATCGCGGCCACATCTGGGCCTCCATGTCTGTGGAGGAGCGGCGGGCAGAGATAATGAAGAACAACAACGAAGCGTACGTATGACGAGGACAAGGAATCCACGTCCGTGCGTGACAAAATGAGCGCCAACGCAGACAAGCCCTTCATGAGGGCAGACTCGCTAAGGATCGCCGGGTCCTGTTATAGATTCAGTTGATAGCTTGCGTTGCTTGAGCGCGCAAGCCCACCGCCCTAAATCCTAATCCCAAGATTGAGGGTTTAGGGTTTAGGGAGTTTACTTCTTGGTTTGTTGCGTAGGGCTGCCATACCGGTGCAAGTTGACATTCTGGTATTCAAGTCACGCTTCTAAGAAAGGCAGCTTCCATGAAGTTTCGGATATAGGCTTTGGGGCTGAGCCCTAAACCCTAAACCCCCTGGGCCCTGGAAACTCCTTTCAAAAAGACACGTTAAACCCCCCAAGCCCGAAAGGACTAGAGATCGCCTCAAGGGGTCCCTTTCCCATAGCTCTTCGATCTTCCTGTAGATTTCCTTAAAGGACTTAAGTCAGAGAGCCAACAAATCTCAGGGTCAGAGCTCAGAGCCAAACTTTATCGGCTTAGGGTTTACTTTGCAGTTACTGTAAGCCATTAGCCTCAAAGACCTGAATTCAAAACTCAGAACACATACCTTTGAAGCCTTAAAGAGTGACCAGGAGCAATCCTTAGTTGTAAGCCGCAGGCCCCAAAGAACCCTGCACCCGAAACAGTAGACCTTTAACCCGAAGAAGCACAAACCCTGAAGCTTTGAATAACAAAGTGCAAAGCCCACAACCTAAACCCTAAACCCCAAATCATAAACCAAACCCCGAGTCTTAAACAGTAACCCGTTGACGCTGCAATGACGCCAGACGCTGCTAGGTGGGAAGATCTAAGCTGGTTTAGGGTTTATCCAGATTATAGGGGCCCTCAAAAGGGTACACCTAATGTTTGGCAAATCCCCATACACAGACCAAACCCGCAAACTCTAACCCCAAACTCTAAACCCTAAACCCCAAGCCCTAAACCCTAAGCCCCATCAACCCTAAGCCTTAAACCCTACATTTATTCATGTATGTAACCCTAAGCCCGAAACCCTAAGCCCTATCAACCCAAAGCCTTATACCCTATACATAGGGTTTAGGGTTTAGGGTTTAGGGTTGCAATATACCAGCCTAGAAGCCAGGCGTATGTGTGCAGCTGAGCTTGAACTGCCACCCAGACCTTGCACCCATGAACCTGGCCGTGGAGCTCGAGGCCCCTTTTTTGGGGGGTTGGGGTATTTAGGGGTCTAGGGTTCGGGGATTTAGGAATTTGGGGTTTAGGGATTTAGGGGTTTGGGAATTCAGGGTTTAGGGGAAGGGTTTAGGGTTCAGGAATTAGG
>CAJNIZ010011303.1:82853-103021 GCA_905231905.1 Symbiodinium pilosum | reverse complement strand
GGGCCGGTCTTCAGTTTAGGGTTTAGGGGCTGGGTTTAGGGTTTAGGGTTTAGGGCCTTATGCTAGATTCTAGGGATTAGAGTTTGGGGCAAGGCTATACTTCTCAAAGGGGATATACAAAGGTATATCTATATATACGTATATATATATATGTACATATATATATATATAGATACATGTGGTTAGGGCTTAGTGCTTTAGGGTTTAAAGGTTTGGAGGCTTCCTTTGCAGGGGCTTCTGGTGATTGGAGGGGGATTGTACAAGGGTTATGTAGAGATGTAAAGGATCCAGCGGCTCCGGGGCATGGAGAATCAAATGGACAATTGAGTTGAATATGGAATGGAAATTGGGGTGATCTCGGCTTTTAGGTTAGGGGTGTATGTGGGTGCATTACGAAACACTACTTTTATCTATAACGATAAGTATAAAGGTCTGCCGGATGTTGCCGACTTGGGCTTCTCCAGCTAGTGTAGGACTCAAGCGCGGGGTTTAGGGGTTATAGGGATTGTAGGGTCTTTTTTGGGGTTATATAGGGATAATGGAAAAGAAAATGGAAACTACCATTTAGGGTTTAGGGTGCCTAGTGTAGAGAGTCAAGGCACTCACAAAAGTCTTTCTTGTGTCTGCGCGCATGCCGCTTTGGTCGTGGACCATCAGCCAGATTCTGCCTCAATGTCATACACAAGTTGCAAAAGCCCTTCATTCTTTTGCAGAGCAGACAGTTTTGCACGTACGCCCCAAGTCATGACTTGTCTCCCCATCTCCCCACTACCCGCTACCACTCGCACTCCTAGAGACGGGGAAAACTGCAGGCGTCTCCGTCATCTTAAGGCAACTGGCTCCTCTGGAAAGGTTAAACCCTGACCAGCACATCTTTGAGTATTAGTAAACCCTAAACCCTACAACCATCAATCCCAGCCATAACTGGGAACTTTCACGAAACCCTCAGTTCATGTGGCACTCGGTTGAATCTCTCTTGTCAAATCTCTCTTGTCAGCCCTCAAGACATGCGCAGAATAGAGGACTTGAAGGCAAGAAGGCGTCATCAACGCAACATCTTGAAGCTCTGAAACTCACCTCTCAGATTGTGTCAGAGTGTGCCCCCCCCCCCCCCAGCTATGTACGCTACTACTGTCATTACTGATGGTGACTCCAAAACATCCATCATACAAACCTTACCGAATATTGATGTATTTCTCTCTCCACACAAGAAACAACAAAAGCTTTCAACGACATGCCTAAGGAAACAACAACTTGACAACACTAAACCCGAAGCCCTACGCTTTCTTCTGTGCTCCAAAATGATCCTACGCAATTCCCTACCGTGCCAGAAACGCTGCGCAGATTTCTGGATACCAGTTTCTCAGAAGAACCCCTGCAGAATCCATGGGAGCACCCCATTGTGCACTTTGAAACCCTCATATACCCTGATACAAAGGGTTTTACTGGGAACCCCAAACAGGGAACCCCAAGAATATAGTAGGAATGTAATAGGAATATATCTACCAGAGTCCTTATATTCTATTATATTCCTACTATATTCTTGGGGTTCCCTGTTTGGGTTTTCCAGTAAAGTCCCTTTACCTGAGGGTCCAAAGGGCAGCCCAGTTCAGAGAAACTCTCATGCAAGCCCTTGATCAGACGACCCTAAACCCCAAAAGCTACATCCGAATAACAAAGCCCGAAAAACACACAGATTCCTAAACAACCTCCCTCGACCCTAGACTCTAAACCCAACACCCTAAATCACAAAATGAAATTTCCAGTTTCCATGCAATTTTCCACCATCTCGTCGGTTGGATTCTCCCAGATTGGGGGGTCATATCCCAGAACCTTATTTAATCCCTTTAAAACTCGTATGTAGCCCTGCGTAACCCCCATGAGCCATAGTCTAAACTCCTAGTATCCCCCTCAGTAACCCCTATAACAATCCCCTATTTAATTCAAGCCCCTACATACTCCCGCTTTAAGGAGTTTAAGACTATAGCTCATAATATAACCCCATTATAGTAGCTTCCATTTCATTTTCCATTATCCCAATATTATCCCAATATACTATAGTAGTTTCCATTGTCTTTTCCATTATCCCAGTAAACCCTAAACCCTAAACCCTATGAAAGCCCCAAAACATTTTTGGCCTCTGCAGCTCTCCGCTGCTCCCTCCTTCGCTCCCGGCTTTCGCTCTCCGTGTAGAGGCGCTTGAAGATCTGAGGGTTTGGGGCTTAGCCAAAATTAGGGGTACCCTTGTAAGGAATATGGGGGTTTTATAGGGCTATATAGGGGTTATATAGGGTTTAGGGTTTAGGGCTTAACCAAAATTAGGGGTACTTGTTTGAGGGTCCCAGTAATAGGGATTGTGGTAAGCTGGGGTCTATATTGCGGTCCAGCTATGTAGGGGGGTTGCCATGTGGGTATGTGGATGGGTGGAAAAAAACAAACGGTGCCTGCTGCGTGATTTGGAGTTTGGGGCTGTGCGTTTAGGGTCAAGTTGTATAGTCATGCTCTGAGGCCACCACTCTTTCAATGAATGAGCCACCAAAATAGAGGGCTGCAATTGACCAGGCAGAAGCACATCAGGCCACAGGGGCCAAAAGCGACAACTTTGCATACAGGATCCTTCATACAGTTGATGTGGTGTTATATAGGGGTCAGGAGAAAGAAAATAGAACATGAAATGGAAACCGGATTTATATGGTAGTTTATAGGATTCTGAGCTTCCCAAAATTCAGGACCCTTCTCGGTGGTACCTAACTCGAACAAGAATTATAGACGTTGGGGGTCTGTATTGGGGTGGGGGCTCCCTATCGAAGAAAACTATCAGAGATGCGGAGATCAGTGAGATTATGATTAGGAGAATTCTAGGGGTCCCTGGGATTCTACATAGAGTTTGGGGTTCAGGGTTATGGAAGATTTTCCTGCACACCAAACCCTCTTCAACAGATCACTGCCTCTTCTGCCGCCACATCTTCGCCGCTTCGATGGATGCAATGCTGAGCCTGGACTTGAATTGGATGATAGAAAATTCTTTGTAACAATAGTACTAGTACTCATACCAAAAAGACTGATGTTTATCGGAGTGTATGAAGAGGTAATGATACACGTGTAGAACAACGACAAATGTTGGAATACCTTATGTAAGCCTTATATCCCTAATCTATATCACATCCCTACCCAACCCCCAAAAAGCCCTTACATGTCCCTCATATTTGCATGGTGACTTGAATTGGCGCCAGCCCACAGGCTATGGGCCACAGGTTGGGGCTCTCCTATAACTGTTTATGACAGCGATCATAATGATAACAACCATTAATCTTATGCTAGCATAGTAGCGCAAAAAGTAATAGTAATGGTAACAAGAATCATAACATTCCTAGTCATGGGGATCTTATGCATAGTACGACTAACCCCAACATAAGGTGGATGCCTTTTCCGAGTACCCTCAAAAAGAGAAGCATGCTTCCGACACATGCAGGATTTTGATGTCATAGTGTTCCTACAGCATGCGGCATGAAGCACCAAACGTTTCTCGATATACTTAGCTGCAATATGACAGTTTCCCAAAATAGGGGGACCCCAATATAGACCCCAATATACTATAATCCTCTTTATGGGAGCCCTTGAAAAAAGGTACCCCTAATGTGGGGAAACCCTAAGCCCTAAACCCTATATAACCCCTATATCACCCCTAATTTAAAGGTGCCATATAACCCCTAATTTTGGGAAACCCTAATCCCTATAATCCCCTGAATAAACTAAGTTTCCATTTCATTTTCCATNNAACCCCTATATAACCCCTATATCCTGGTCATGGTTCGGGAACTCTGCCGCTGGGCTTGAGACCAGCCATTGCTCCTCCGCTTCTGCAGCTCGTCGCCGCTCATCACCAAGTCGCTTCTGGCAGGCAATCTTGCTTTATTGTTTTTGGGGTTTAGGGTTTAGGGTTTAAGGTTTAGGGTTTAGGGTTTAAGGTTTAGGGTTTAAGGTTTAGGGTTATTATTGTCATCATCTGAACTGTAGTCTAAACTCCTTTAAGGGGGGTTATATGGGGTTAGATAGGGAGCTACAAAAGGGGTAATTAAGGGGGATGCTAGGAGTTTAGACAGTGGCTCAGCCCCCCTTACCGCCACCCAAACCCTAAACCCGAAGCCTAAACCGCGTAGCAAAACATCTCTGAGGCCCTAACCTCTTTGAGAGGCGCGCTCTTGTAGAGCTGCTCCCACCGCGGGGTCCCATCCACCTGCTGGATTTAGGGGTTAGGGTCTAGGGATCATCTCGACAAACTCCCTTCTCTCATCTTTAACAAGAGGATTTGGTAATCCCAACCCCGCAAGTAGGACCTTATTACAATCATATGGTCTTGTTCAGGTTGGGGTTACCAAAGTCTGTTTATTCCTACCTAGGAACCTAGGGCCTATGCACCCTTACGTTAATCCCGTTTCTGTTGCAGTTTCCATTTGATTCTGCATTATCCCCATATCCTATATAAACATACACTGTATATATATATATGTATATATATATGTGTATATATATATATATCTACATAGACCCATTAACCCCCTTAAAGGTGCTCGAGGACGCAGCCGAAGCTTCTCCGCGTAAGGAAGGAGTGGAACACTGTGTGGAAAGTGCCTCCTGACATCATGAGATGCCAAATCGACAAGGTTTAGGGTTTAGGGATGATACGAGCTATAGTCCAAACTCCTAATACCCCCCGTAATAGCCCCTATAATACTCCTCTATATGATCCCCTACATAGCCCTGTCGATAGGGATTGTTTAAGGAATATTTAAGGTCATATAGGGTGTTAATAGGGTGATATACGGATTACACGGGACTTGGGGATATTACCACAATGATGGAGGGTCAAAATGGAAAACAACTCGAAAACAAAATGGAAACTGTGGTTAACTATACCGTTTTTATACGAGGACCTTTACCCCACAAGGAGGATTGTGGTTTCCCGACCCCGAATGAAACTCATATCAAGTTACCACAAGAGGGAAAGGGGCTGCCTATCATCTACTATAGATCCATCTTAAGGTAACTTAATTTAAGTTCCTTAAGCACTTGTGGAGCCACATTTTCGATTTCATTGTCCTTCATTATAATAGCCCTCAACCCGCAATTAATGTAGAGGTTTCCAATTACATTTTCTTTGCATTCTTCCCCGTAGAACCCTATATAACCCCCCACAACAAACCCTCAATGCGGCAGTACGTTCCATGTCATTTTCCACTTGATTGTCCAATATTCCAACATACCCGCACATACTACCTACAGAATTACCATGCATACAAAGTACCGTTTTCGTTTCCGTTATCACCCCTATATTTCCAATGTAATCTCAGTTTCCATTTCATTTGTGGGGAATCAAATTAATTATACTATCCCGAAACCCTAAATCCGAATCACTATAATGGCTTTCATTTTTCCATGATTCCCCCTAGAGCTCCTGTATTGTATCTAACTCCAAACAAACACTAGATTATGTTTGTATTGCCCGATAACCCCCTTAAAGGGACCTAAGGTTTCCATTCCGTTGATGTTCCTTTGTTTCCCCAAATCCTAAACCCTAAATCCTAGATCCTAAACCTCAATCATAGATCCTAAGCCCATAAACCCTGCATCCTAAACCCCCAAAATAGAAAGCCAGCCAAATCTGCCCGACGTCCAGTACCACTTTCCCTCTTTGAGGGGCTGTAAAACCAAATGGAAACAACTATACTGTTTAGTGTAAGGTCTTAATAGGGTTAAGGCTTAGGCCCTAAACTTCAAACTCAAAATCCTGAGCACTAAGCCCCACAAGATCTCTGGAGGTAGCCCCTGGACCCTGAACTCTAAGTTCCGTAAGCCCCTCGTACAGACCTGGAGCTACCCTCCACACCCTGAAGTGGAAACACTTTTTTCCTGGGGGGTGGATCATATCCTACATAACCATTTAATGCGTTTCGCGCTCAGGGTTTGAGGGTTTAGTTCCAAGGATTTAGGGTTTAGGTGCCCAGGGTTCAGGGTTCAGCCGTCTGGGGCTACTCTCCCCTTTGCTACTTAGAATGATGATTATTTGTACCCCAATACGAACCTTTTGGTTGGTAGCCAAACAAGGATTCCAATGGTATAGCGCCTCTTAGGATTGTCAAGGATGAGTCAGGGACCGCCACATACCTCTTGTGGCTTTCGCTATTACAATTGCTGATGCTTTGATTCTTATTATGATGATGACAACTATTATTGCGATAATGATGATGATGATGATCATTGTTAAGATAAGGGAGCCCTTCCACCGTGATTCACTCACCCCTGAACCCTACCCCAGCCCTAAAACCCAACCCCCTAAAGCCCCTAAACCCTACGCCCCTAGACCCTAAACCCTAAATCCTAAAAACCCTAAACCCCGAAGCCCCTAAGCCCTAGACCCTAAATCCTAAACCCTAAAACCCTAAACCCCGAAGCCCTAAACCCCAAAGCCCCGAAGGGCGCCCCTGCTACCTCCAGCTCCCGATCCGCCTGCCTCCTGGGCTGGAAAGAGGGAAGGGGTTATATAGGGTTAAGGGTTACATAGGGTTTAGGGTTATATAGGTTTAGGGTTATATAGGTTTAGGGTTATATAGGGTTTGGGGTTATATTAGGGTCTAGGGATTTAGGGTGTAGGGTTTAATGTTTTAGGGTTTAGGGACTTAGGGTTTTAGGGTTGGGGGGGGGGGCTATGGGGGTTTCCGGTACCTTTCCGGGGGTCCCTATAACGCTGCAGGGACGCCAAGCGGCATGTAGGGATTATGGGCGGATGATGGGGTCCTCATTAGGGATTCTATAAGGGTTAGTTTGAGAGACTGCCACATCTTAAAGTGGCGGGTTTCGGTGGCCTGTTTTATGTCGTGCCATCATTGGTCTGCTAGGGTCATCTAAGAACTCTGGGTATGCTTCTTGTGGGTTTAATTAGTATATGTACCAGTCCCTTTAGATAAGGAAACACACCTAACACACCTAACCTTGTACGGCCGTTTTGAGAAAATGGATTTTGAGCGTCACCCCACCCCTTCCCACACAGACCCGCTCCTGCGCCGTTGTGCTGCTTCCTGGTAAAGGCGCCCGTAGATTTGCACAGCCTGTGTCAAGCTTTCTGACGGCTCATCTGGGACTCCACTCTCCTAGCGCATAGATCGTAGGCACCGACCCACCTCCTCTTCTGAAGAGCAGGTCCGCACAGTGCAGCGCTTCCTGTCGTGAAGGGCTTCCGGAATCTGGGCTCTTTTGAGAGATGAGCTGGTTGCAACATGTCTACTTGCAGCCACTACCACAATTGTGTCTTGCAGTTTGCCAATGACAAGCCCACGCCGGCACGACAGCGATTCGGTCTCGGCTGCTGCTTGCTGAGCTGCCAGTTTCTGCAATCCAGGCAAAGGCTGCAGGCTTGGGGTAAAAAAATCTCGGAAGCCAAATTACGATGACTCGGAGGTTTCCACAAATGGGGGAAGACCAAGTTTGACCCGAAAGACTATCATCCATACAGAGGAACCCCTAATTTTTGGAAACACTGAACCCTAATCCCGGCCCTACACACTATATCCTCCTGTGCGAGCCCTATATCCCTTTTAAAGGGACCCCCTAATTTTGGGAAACCCCAACTTGTCCACGGCCTGCACAAGCGCCTTCTTCTCCAGACTTGCCTCGTTTCGGGGCAATGGCTTCGTGCAAGCATAGGCTACGAATAGTCTTACCACCAGGTGATGCGCAGCAGGCGAGAAGAGATGCTTTGCTGAAAAGCACACATTAAGCTTAACTCATTATAGTTATCATTACCGTTACTACTACTATTGATAGTATTACTACTATTATTTACTATTCTTTCTACTGTGATTATTCTTATTACTATTACCGAAAGGTACGTGACTATAATCATTAAAGGTAAGTTTACTGTTACAATCATTATTAGTATTAATGATTACTAGTACTATTACTATGACTAATATTACCATGAACTATCAGCTTGCCGCTAGGGATCCGCGTGGTGGGCATGGAGTCGGCTGAAGACGTCCGTGGTGGCCGGCTTGAGAGACTGACCGTCAGCGTGAGAGAACTTTGAGTTGCTTTTTATACAGGGCTTTAGGGTTTAGGGTTCAAAAAAATACTCAAAGTCAGCTGTTGGCACCGTGTTCTGTGGAGCAAATACCTTCTTGAATCTATTCTTTGTACTGCTACTATTATTATTATTGGTACTACTACGATTTCTACTATTGCGATTATCATGTTTAACTTATTTAAAAGGGGGATGTTAGGCAACCACATACCATGACGAACCTCTTGAACATATACTTCTGTAGCACAAAACTCTCTTTGGACCGGAGCAATAGAAAAGTAGCAATAATAGCATAGTCATACTTGCCATAATAGTAGTCATAATAATACTAATTTCAGCCCTGGCAAACTCTGCCTGGCCAGGAGCGACGCGGATCTTATCCTCCGGACTCTCCTGGCAGGCTGTCAGCAACCCCAATGACAGCATTGACTGCGTAATATAGTATATTGCATTATAGTACATAGTACTATAGTATTTGTATTATAGTATATTGTAGTATAGAACTGACAGAACAGAAGAAAACAACAGCGACAGCACGAACTGCCATAATGTAAGTGGCACTTCTCGTTAGAACCTTATGTCCAAGCTTGATTGTCTTTTGGTGGCCCTTGTCAGCCCTTGATAACTTCTCTCAAGCCTTACAGCACCGCACGAGACCCTATCTTGTTCCTGCAAAGCTTGAATGCCCCAAGTCCCCGACCTCCTAAACCTCCATCCCATCCAAACCCTAAGCCCACCCAAAAATCCCTACACCCCAAACACCCCAATCCCCAGATCCCTGAATCCCTACTCACACAGGTGCTAAAGGCGGAGTGGGATGGAATATGGATACCGGTATTAGGGATCCCATCAGGATTCTTATAAGGACCTATTCACCCTCTAGCACCCTAAACCCTAAACTGTGTAATGTTTAACTCTTAAACCCTTTGGCAGTTTCCATTTTCCTTTCCCGTTATTCAAATATTCTGTCCTATTAACCCCTGTATAGCCCCAGTTTTCATTTCATGTTCCATTCTTGCATTTGCTTCTGCGTTTAAACCCTATGTGACTCTAAACCCTAAACCCCATATAACCCTAAACCCCATATAACCCTAAACCCTATATAACCCTAAACCCTATGTGACTCTAAGCCCTAAACCCTATATAACCCTAAACCGCATATAACCCTAAACCCTATAAAACCCTAAACCCTATATAACCCTGAACCCTATGTAACCCCAAACCCTATGTAACCCTAAACCCTGAACCCTATCTAACCCTACATCCTAAGCCTCAACCACTATAGTAGTCCCCTATATAACCCCCTATCTATCCCCCTTTAAGGAGTTCAGACTATAGCTCATATAACCCTACCCTAAACCCTAAACCCTATATAACCCTACATCCTAAGCCTCCCTTCTGAGCCTCGGCGTGCTCCGGCTCCTTGCAGGGTGACGTCGTCTTCTCGGGCTCCAGATCTGGAACTGCATTTGGCACCTCCACCTGCGGTCCATATGTAAGGGTTATCTAGGGTTAGATAGGGATTATATAAGGATTCTGGGGTTATGTAGAAATTATGTTGGGCTATGACAGGATTATCTATAGTTTCCCTAACAAGTGTAGAAGAACATGGAAAAAATGGAAACTGAGGGTATATAGGGGTCTATAGGGACATCTGTCTAAGGTCCTAACCCACAAGCCCCAAATGTGGGCTCTTACGTGCTTCCTGGGTCATCACTGTGGGCCTCTAGTTGTACTGCTTTATGGCGTATATACTAGGTATACATCCAGGAGTCATGCGTCATACTAGGGACCCAACCCTGAACCCTACAGCCTCAAACCCTGAAGGGTTTTGGGGCTTTGAGGGTTTAGGCTAGGCTGGGACTACCCACTAATAGCGACTACAAGGGATAATGGTAATTATATTAAGGTCCGTGAAATTCCCATGGCGCCTAACCTAATGTTTCGGGCTCAAATATGTTGCAGTAGCTGACGTGTGGGGCTGACGGAACCCTAAACCCCAATCCCTAAACCCTACATCCCAAGACCATCTTGCTAGACTTTGAAGATTATCAACAAACATGGACCTCTCGAAGGGACTATAGTTTTCGCACAGACCTTATGGGACTATATACAGATTTTTGGCGGACCGTACGATTAACCCTAAACTTTGTCTTAAAGTGTCAAGCTCAACTGATGGCCCCGTGTTGAAACAAGTCATAGAGGTTGTCCTGAGCTTCTGTAGGTAAACATAACAGCTACCGTCTAAACTCCGAGTATCCCCCTCAATAATCCTTGTAGTACTCCCCTACATAATCCGCTATGTAACCCACTTTAATGAGTTTAGACTGTAGCTCATAAGGGTTTAGGGTTGCCAACTATGGACAAAAGCTCGCAGCCTGAATCCCTAAGCCCGTAAACCCTAAAACCCCAATGCAGAGCCCCCCCACCCTAGCGAAACCTGAGCGGTTCCCAAATTCTGCCTAAATGTAGGGGTATCATTTTGGGAGTTTTTAAGGATATATAGGGTTTAGTAGGGTTTGTGGTTTAGTGTTTCCCCAAGATTAAGGACCCGTGGACCAACCCTCAATCTACCCCGAGAACCAACGAAATTTGGCTCTCACCTCATCTGCTGAGAGGTGGCAGCCTCCGGATGGGAGCGCTTCTACATGTACTACAATTATAGTAGGAAATATCTTTCATAGCATATGACAGTATATCTAAGCGCATTACATATCGTATAGTATCGTATTATATGAAAATTAGTTTTGTAGTAGAATATCGTAGAATATCCTATGGTACAATCTAGGTCATGGGCCCATCATTTCTGGGACCGCCCATGCTCTGCAATCCCAATCTCAACAGGCACGTCCCAGACCGATGCATAGGGTTCTTACAGGTTGTTATTGCTACCTTTTTTTGTTGGTGTTAGCTTGACTTTGCGCGATTAGCAGGCACCCAGCCTGCATCCGCCTGTGGCCTGCCAGCCCAACGTCCCTGGCAGTAGGGGGATTGACAAGAAATGCATGCAAAAAGACCAGTAAAGAGATGTCTTCCGAAAAAAATCATGAAATGGGAGCCTATGCGCAAAACCCCGTGATCACAATCAGAACGGAAGGCCGGCATAGGCCATGCTACAGCTCCAGCTACCTACGTGTATCAATCATCGTATCCTCACGAGTTCCCTGAGAGGCCTTGCCATCAGCAAGCTCTGCTGCACGATGTTTTGTGCGAGCGAGTGAAACGGCCTCGGTACCCGTAAGTAATCACAATGCTTGCAGAAATATGCCTCGGTCTAAGCTCCTAGTATGTTCGTCCTTAATAACCCCTACAATATGCCCTTTAAGGAGTTTAGACTAAAGCTTATGTGAGCTATAGTCTAAACTCTTTAAAGGGGGTGAAATGGCTTGTGTGGGTCTTGCCTTCTGCACAGCCATGCGCGACACCGCCGGGCGGCTGGCACATGGTCTGCAGGTAGCCTTCCTAACTACCTATTTTTACTATTATTACTCAGTACTATTATTACTTTTATTACTATCACTACTAGTATTACATCACAACTCATACTATTATTACTATTCTTGCCATATACTCTGAAGATTGTTGTTGAGCCTTCTCGGGATCTGTATCCACTTTCTGTCACAGCACAGGCTCTGTACAATAGATACTCTGATTTCAGAAATTATCCAATCAAATGGCAAAGCAGGCGAGATTCCCATGTTAATGCTTGGCTTCGACTCTGCTCCAAGCGTGCATGAGTTCTGGTATCAAAGGCTACAGAAGCTCTCTTCACCACTGCAGCTCTGCACTGCCCTGGCAGAGGGAGGAGTCCTCGGCAATTTCGTCTTATGCTCAGGAAGGCAGTGTTAATCGCAAGCCATCCAGCAAGCAGTGCAAACTGCGGCTTTATTGATGTCCCGCTGGAGTCTTGCAGCGGACGCTTCCTACACTACAGCCACCTGCTAGGTTGTGAAACTTTTTGTTGCGGAGTCAGAAGGTGAGACCACAAGCTTGCCACAAGGCCTGTCAGGAAAGACAGCAGCCTCGTGCAGCTTCTTCTTCCTCCTCTTCCTCTTCGTCCTCGGCACTTGCCTGGCTTCTGCCAGCACAGGAGCAAGAACCCCATTGAAGGATTGAATACATCACACACTAATATATAATATGCCATGTAATATCATATGTACTATGATATAACATACTGTTTGATATAATATACTATGATACAATATACTATAACATAATACACTATAACTATACTACAATATCTTCGGCTGCCCCGGCCTTGGCTGAAGCCGTCATGTTGCCTAATCAGGATTCTCGCGCTTTCCCACCATGGGTGCTGTGCCGAAACAGCGGGTTAGGGTTTAGGGTTTAAGGGTTTAGGGCTGCTAGAAGTTTGTCATGGCAGCAATACATGCCTACGGATCCTGTAAGACATGGGTGGGGGGTCTGCCAAAACTATGGTAGAGATTTCGGGGCTGTTCTGCCAGAAGTATAACAGTTCCTCATATGCCCCAGCACACTACACTCCATAATGTAGCTATCACCGGGCTCCTGAAAACTCTGGAAATGTAGTATCTGCATAAACATATATATATAATGTGTGTGTACATGGTGGTTGTTCAAAATCTCTTTTCTCGGACTCGGCTAACTTTCGCGAAGAAGTGTATTCCTTCAGCCTCTTCTTTCGCGAAACTTTGGGAAGCCCATTTTCACACTTGCGTGAACTTGGGGTACTGCTGACTGCTATTGTTCATCTTGATTTGCTGAAAGACACTGCTGTCACGCACTTTTCGCAAAAAAAAGTAATCCGTTAGCGTCTTCTTTCGCGAAGCTTTCGCGAATCCTTTAATGACGATCTAAAATGGTTGCCGAAGTATAGGAAGAAGACACAGACCTTCAGAACAACCCTCATATGTACGTATGTATATATATATATATATTTATTTATGGACTGTGTGGGCCCAGGTGGTACGGCTTTCTTGGCGTGATACTCAGAAACGCACAAATACTTGATTGAAGGGTCAGGTGGACTTCGTAAGCGGTTAGGCCTTTCAAGCCACATGAAAACGCCAACTATCTCAATTACTTACGAAGTCCCTCCTGACCCTGAACACTAAACCACAAATAATATAGTAGGCTTTCTTTTACTGGACCCCCCTGAATCTCCGAGTACACTACACCCATAGAAACACTCATATAATGCACGTGTCCATTTCATTTTTGATTTTGTTGTCCATTGGATTCTCCATTTTGCGGGTAACACCTCTATACGCCCCTGTATGAGCCATCGTCTAAACTCCTAGTATCCCCCTTAATAACCTCTATAGTAGTCCCCCATATAATTCCCTATGTAACCCCCCTTTAAGGAGTTTAGACTATAGCTCATATGCTTTCCATTGCTTTCCTATGCCGTGATGTCCATCCGGCTCTGCCTGGGGGCTGCTTCCGCGATTTCGCGCCGCGACTCCGCGCCTAGCAACTTTGAATGGAAGAATGCTTGCTGGGAGCCCTAAAGGAAAGCTGAGGGCGTAGGGGTTGATGGAGTTTAGGTTATAGGGAGTTTATGGTTTAAGGTTTAGGGAATCTAGAGTTTAGGGAGTTTAGGGATTAGGGTTACTTAAGGGAGCAAAAAACATTTATACCTGTAGTCAATAGTGTGGGGGGGCCTTATTACTGGGTTATAATTGTGGGACATAGAGCTACCTTCGGCCTCCAAGTAAAGGGGCCCGGCTCAAGGGAGGAGGTACCGTAAAAAGCTTCAGGAGGTTTAGGTTTTAGGGTTCAGGGGTGCTACTGGCAGGATGGATCAAGGAGCACTGGAAATTGCTAGGTACCCGGAGCTTCTTAGGCAATTATAAGCAAGGTAACCTCGGTTCTATGGGGAATGTGACAGAATGTATGTATGGTTTAAGGTTCTGAAAATTGTGGGTTGGTATGAATATGGAGGGGTAGAAGTGCAGCTACCCATGAAAAGCCGAGAACTCCCCTCGGCACCTACCTAACACATTGGGTTCGGTACAGAGTTTGAGTGTATGCATGAGTAGATTTTGCTTTCTCGTGACCCCTCTGGAGGCTTCACAGAAAAACGTCAAGTCTCTGCTCATGGGTAATATAACACTATTATACCCATTATAGTAATATAACCCTATTATAACCATTATAGTAATATAACCCTATTGCAGCCATTATAGTAATATATCCCTATTATAACCATTATAGTAATACAACCCTATTATGACCATTGTAGTAATGTAACCCTATTATAACCGTTATAGGAATACAACCCTATTCTAACCATTGTAGTAATATGACCGTATTATAACCATGCATCCTTTGGCTTTCAGCTTCATGGCGGGTTGCAAATGGGTCCAGAAATGGGATAACCATGCATGCCCGTCTTTGGTTTTAAGTTGAAAGCTGCAGCGCAAGTCTCTACCCTAAAAACTATCTGAGGGTTTCCAAATTGTACAGCAACATGCTGTAATCCGTCTTGTGGAACTCCCCAAAGCCTTTTCCATGTTTTGAAACACCATGGGTATGTCTATACAACCCCGATGTATCTCTGTATAACCCTATACAATCCCTATATAGTCTCTATCTAACCTTTCTATAATCTTTATACAGCACCTATACATGAGCCCTATATTATAATTCCGATTTCACCCCTATATCATCCCTATCTACCCGCCATATAACCTGTAGTCTAAACTCCTAGCTAGTATCCCCCTTAATGAACCCCTATGTATAATACTCCCCTATATAATCCCCTATATAGCCAACAGCTCACATTCAACCCCAAAATCACCATAAACTAGCACATAATCCCAATTTCCATCCCATTTTCCATTTGATTCTGCGTTATTGGGGGTAATACCCTTAAACCCTAGATCCTAATCCCTAAACCCTATTCCGCCTCAATATAACCCCTGCATGAACTTTTGCAGATGGCCTCCGCCTTTGGCCTTGGGCCTCCCGATGAGGCTGTGGCCTGGCTTTACAGACTAGGGCTTAGGGTTACATAGGGTTTAGGGTTACATAGGGTTTAGGGTTATATAGAGTTTAGGGCTATATGTGGGGTATATAGTGGATACATAGGGATAATGGAAAACAAAATGGAAACTACTATAATGGGGTTATAGGGGTTTGGGGGTTTAGGGTTTGGGGTCTAGAGGCTTAGGGTTTAGGGATTTAGAGTTTCAGGGTTTAGGGGTTCAGAGGCTTAGGGTTTGGGGTTTAGAGTTGTAGGGTTTAGGGTGTTTAGGGGTTCAGAGGTCCAGGGGTTTAGGGGTTTAGGGGTTAGGGTTTCAGGGTTTAGGGTGTAACGTTTAAGGGTTGAGGGGTTTAGGGGTTTAGAGGTTTAGGGGTTATGGTTCACGAGTTTAGGGTTCCTCCTCTCAAAGGTCTAATGAAAACCCCAAACAAAGAATCCCAAGAGATATGCAGGATATACCAGGAATGAACCTATCGGGGTCTTTGTATTCCTTTGATGTTCCTGCTATTTTGTTGGGGTTCCCTGTTTAGGGTACCCATTAGAGTCTTTTCCTCCTAGGGGTCCCTACGAATAGCTCTCGCTGTAACAATCCCTTGCACCGAGCAGTCAATGCCCCCAACCCCCGACCACGTATATAGGTAAACATATATACAGAATCATATCTAGGGTGTTTGTCTCACAAGCTGTACTTGGCTGCGTCTTTGTGGCACTGTCAACAGGTTAGCATCACAAGCCGTGACTGGAGGTTCAGGGCGATTACGCACCCGTTATAACCTTAGTAATAACCTAGCTACAACGGAATAAATGAATACCATGGCCTCACGGCCCAAGTACTGACAATAAATTTCTGGGGATTAGGGTGAAGGATCAAGTAATTTTGACACTCTGGGCCTCTTCGGCCTGATCTGCTTCTGCCTGGCCAGTTGCAGCCAAGACCTTCCCAATAATGGAGAAGCAAACGAGCTAATGGGGAGCCCAATAATGGAGAATCACACGGAAAGGACTTTGGACGTGAAATGGAAACTAGGGCTATATTAGTGCTTTTGTATATGAGCTACTGTCAATATTGGGGTTACCAAGGCGCCTGTCAGGGTTGACACGGGGGCCCCTTCGGTAGTTTCATGTAATCTCAGAAATATTGCCTAGCAAGAGCCATGTTCATTAACTACGTAAGGAAACATTGACTGAAGCTCAAATGGAAAAGAGATCGGCAGATGCAATGGAGACTGGGTTTAACGGGATATATAGGGCTTCGGGATATATAACCCCAATTCTGAAGAATCAAGCACAAAAAGACAATGAACGGTGACATCGACACTAAACTAGGGATCATTGCTCCTGAGAGCAGGTGTGACGACCACGGTGTAGATGCTTCCAGTTCAGGTAGGTATACTACGACTACGAAATACTAGTCTCACATATATACACTTGTGATTGGGGGATACCTAGGCTTTCCCTATGTGAGCTATGGCCTGCACTCCTAGTATCCTGCTTAATAAGCCCTACAATGCTCCCCTATATAATCCCTATGTAACCCCCTTTAAGAAGTTTAGATTATGGCTCATGTGGCTTCCAGTAGAAGCCCTAAAGTTGGAGCATGGAAATCTGCCAGTTTTTGGAGGAACAGGCAGGTTATATGTAGGGATTATGGGGATGATAGGGGTCATATAGGGGTTTTGTTGGGATAATGGAAAAAATGGAAACTACTATAGTATAGGGCGTAGGGCTGTTTCAACTTTCAAGCTTCTCTTGCAGTGACTACAAAGAAGGCATACGTTCTGAGAGGGTAGGGATACTCTGGAAAGTTCAATCCATGCGGCTCTGACCTACATATGTTTGCATGCAACACTCCTGCCCCAGAAGTGTAACATGTGCTGCAACCCCTTCACAGCGTCTGTCACCTGTTGTTGGGCTTTAGTCAAATGATCCTACCGTGTTGGAGTACGGCACATTAAGTGTGCCCTGGTTCTACTATTAATCAAAAAGCCTGCTTGACTCTGGGATACATCTTTCAACGACAGTGGGGTACTGAAACCCATCATTGGGACGGCCTTACAATGTGGAAGCAATGGCAACTGCTCATTCTCGAAGAGCGCAAACGGAATTGTCCCATGACGCATTGTTCCAAGCCCCATGCAACAAGACGCTAAACCCGAAACCCTACACCCCTAAACCTGAACCCCTCACTCCTAAACTTTACACCCCTACACCTTAAACCCTAACCCCAAACCCAACTTGCTGCAGTCTGCAAATCTTCTTGTAACTGCCACCATCCAACATGAGCTATACGTAGTCTAAACTCCTTAAAGGGGGGTATATAGGGGGATTATATAGGGTTTACGGTCTTAACCTCCTTAAAAGGGGTTGTATCGGCGATTATGTAGGGGGGGTATTATAGGGCTTTTTGAGGGGGATACTAGGAGTTTAGACTATTGCTCAAAGGGAGTATCTCCAAACACACAAGGCAACCGCGCACTTGTGGCCGTGGAGACAATGGAAGACGTCGCATCAAAGGCGGCTACTGTAATTACTGTTATTAGTATTATTTCATGATTACTACTAATAATATATATTCCGATTATTACTATTATTGCTAGTAATAAGTCACTGGCTGTCTGGCTACTCCGAGATGCCACGAGAAAAACACAGTATGGCCAACACCTGACCTGAGGCTTTGGCTATGATGCTGACCCCATCATGGCAAACAGTTGCCACCTGGGCTGTTTCCGTGCATAAGGGGTTCTTGTCATATGATCAAGAGGCTGACGGGTTGCAAGTTCATCCCTCCTTCCATTTGGTTTAGAGTTGGTTTGATTGTAGCTTGTTCATTCTTTTCCAGCGCAGCCAAATCCAAGCAGACCAGCAGTGTTGGACCTGAGTGGTCCTGCTGGCAAGGCGCGAGAGTCAGAAGCCCCCAAAGCGTACCCATGACGAGTTTCAATGCTGACCACAGGCTTGCCACCTGGCAAAAGGCGAAATGGTTTTTAGCTATTAGGATTTGGAGGGATGTTACTCTGTGGGGCGCTCAGAAAAAGACCTTGACCCACAATGCGATTTGAAAGCTAGCATGATTAAGGGGCAAGCTGCAAGCATGCATCTGCGCCCTTCAGCCACACGCGGCACTTATTAGGTTGCTATGATAAGGATCTAATCTAAATTCCCACGCTGAATTGGATACAATGTTAGCTTGGAAGTTGCTTCGAACTTGGTGTCTGTTTTGGGACTTGCCATGACAAAGACCATGTTTCTTGAGTAGATAAATGGTCACCAGCCTAGAGAGATGCAACTGTAGCGCTCTCGCACAACGCCTGTAGACCCTCATGCAGCGCAAAGAATAGTTAGACCCTAAGAGAGAGAAATACAGTCTGCCATGTCTGAGTAAACAGGAGGCGTTGCCCAGGAACCACGCCCGGATGGTTGGACCTCTCGAGGGGAGGCCAGTCAAGGGCGAGATCAGGGATTAGTGTTTCGCGTGGTCATATAACAGCTATCCCATCTAAATCTTAACCATCAACACTTTGCCTGCCCTGGTTCTGAAAGGCGCAGGTTCATTCACTGTAGCGCCTATATAATTGCCAACACCAGTTTGAGGCCTATCTGACGTACCCGGGATCCTATACCACAAACGTTGACAGAAGCCTTCTTGTCAACAGGAGCCCTTTGGGTCAACATCGTCTGAACCTGCAGATGGTTGCTGTAAATCGCAGTATGATGCCTGCATTACATCCGTCTTGCATATACGTCCTTTGCAAGTATCCCCTACCTTGGCGCCTGAAGTCTGCACACTCGTTCAGGGCATGCTTCAGATCAAAGCTCCCACCGTGTTACAAAGGCATGATAGGAGTTTACAAGAATCACATGTTTCTCACACGGACCTGAACACCCTGAAGCTCCTTGTCCCAAACCCCAAGCCTCAAGCCCTTTACTTGTCCTAAGCTCGCAACTTAAAACACAACTATATCCCGAAGGGGCATATCATGTATTAAAAGTACTACTCACATGTTGTTTAAACTCCAAACCCGCATCCCAAACCCATCTCAAAGCAATCCCCCAAGAAGACAAAGTCACAAATCACAACCTCTAACATCTCAATACGAAGCAGAAACCTCACGCCCTATGTGGGTATTTCACGGAAAGGAGTGCCCTCACATTCCTTCGCCAACCAATAAGAGAAGTAAACGCATCCTCAGCGTAGTGAACCCCTAGCCCCTAGAGCCTAAACCCTGACACCCTAAACCCTAGAACCCCAAACTCTAAAACCCTAAACCCTTAAACCTAGAACCCCAAAACCTACACTCCTAGCCACCAATAAGACAATCAAACTCGGCCTGTACTGGAGAACCCTAAATAGTAGTTTCCATGTTCTTTGCCATTATACTTATAGAGCCCGAAAGTTACGGCTTGGCCTGTACTGGAAAGTCTATCAGAAGTTTTCGGGCCTGGCCAGCTCAAGGCAATGCAAGGCCCCGAATGCCCGATAGAGTTTTAGAATTAGGGTTCGGGGTTTAGGGTTTGGGATTTAAAAGTTCAGGGTTCAGGGTCTAGGGTTCAGGGTTTGAGGTTTAGGCTTTAGTGTTCAGGGTTTGGGGTTCAGGGTTCAGGATCTGGGGTTCAGGGCTTAGGGTGGGTCACATGGGGAATACATAGTAACCGCGGCACCGGAAAATGGAATCTACTATTGAGGGTTTAAGGTATTCCTAATGTACAAGATACATAGAGCCACGCAGGATTTTTAGTATCCGTCGTAGTACAGGGGTACAGGGTATATATGCAGATACTTTGAGTTTAGGGTTAGGGTTTCTCAAGGTAGAGGTGCCTTTTTTGGGTCCCCGAAAAAGGTTTAGGGGTATAGGTGCTGTGAAAGTCAGCTCTTACCATGAGATTTCATCTGCAAGGACACCCTTCGGAACTTGAAGGAGCCATGGGACACCAGGCGGGCGGTGCCTGTGAGCTTGGGTTTAGGGTTCAGGGTTTAGGGTTGAGGTTTTAGGGAGCTTCTCAACATCCTCGTACTTAGAATAGGCTTTTCGGTGTATACTGTGCTGCAAGCCAAGGGTTATGAAGCGACAGAATTACGAATCATTCAGGCTCCTGAGTTATCTGGGTTGCTGTTAAGGA
>CAJNIZ010011303.1:61380-73809 GCA_905231905.1 Symbiodinium pilosum | reverse complement strand
TAGGAGTTTAGACAGTGGGTCATATAACCCTTATTATCCCTTACAATCATTATCATTTAACCTATTCCTACTGTAAAACCTAAATCTGAGAAGGTTTTCTTTGCGGGAGACTCAGGTGGCCAAGACCATGTTGGTGACTGTCCCTGAGGACCTGCCATTTTGGCAAGAGAGAAGTACATCACGGAGCTTGACCATAAACCGCCAGAAGCCGTCACTCAGAGATCCAAGACCTCAATCATTTCATCCTGTCTTTCGTAAACCCTATAATTTAGGAGGACGCCCCAACCCTGTAATAGTGGCTATAAGGGATAATAAGAATTATATTAGGGTCCTATTATATTCCTATTATACCACTATTACAGGGTGGGGGGTCCTCCTAACCTATAATGCTAATACCCTAAGCCTCTACACCCTACCGAAGCCGAAGGGGAAGTTTCCCAAGATTACCTTTATAGAATTTATAGGCTCCTAAGCGGGGACCATTCCAATCTCTTTGCAACCCTCGTATATCCCGACTGCAGGGGCCAAGACACTCACCGATAGAATTTGGAGGTCTACTTGATAAACAATCTAGGATCACAAGATTGGTAATTATTCAGGTCCCTACATTGGGGTTCTTGTAAAGGGTACTTCCCCCAAAGCCCAGAAGCCTAAACCCTAAACCCTATAGTAGAAAGTCAATTCACAGGGCGTGCGCTGGTCGTTGTCTCCAGCAGCGATGCTGCGGCCACAGCACAGGCGGAGGCTTGGATTGACCTCCAAAAAGTAGGTAAGATAATAGCTCAAAATTCAAATTCTCCAAAAATTGCCCAAAGGGCCATTATTCTACATATTTTTGGGGGTTCAGGAAATAATCATCTCTCCCTTAATATTCACCCCCCTTCCCCCTTAATTTTGAAAGTTCCAATTGTGGCATTTATATTGTTCATTGGCAAAATTTGATATTTGCGAGGCGGGTGGCTTTAACTTGCGGGGGAGGGCATCATCCCTGACAAGGGGTCTCTCTCAAGGGCTTATATGGGATATGGGGGCTTGGGTAGGGGGTATATAGGGGGATAGGCCTATTAGATGCCCTCAACATTAGCCTTTATACCTATTATTGTTGGTTAAAGGTCATTTTTGTAGTTATTGGTCTTGGGGAGGTGCAGGTAGAGTTAAGGGTTTAGACTTTAGACTTTAGATGGGTGGAGATGATGTTCGCGGGGAAGGTAGGGTATCTGTTGGAATTAGCATAGGGCTGAACACCCGTAGGTTCAGGTCCTAATCCGTAAGCCTTATTACAGCGGTTTAGACACTTTCTTGATCCTTTGAATGCGTGCATGTGCTGAAGTTACAAATCCAGCCCTAAAACCTAATCCCTAAACCCTTTAGGTTGCAGAGAGGCCTAGATGTGAGCTTCCATATTCAACGGGGCAGTAAAATCCTTTGTGGTCAGTACCTGCAGGAAAGGACCCGAACTTTTGGGAAACCCTCATATGCACATAAACCATAAACCCTAAACCCTGTACAGAAAGGATCCCAGCATCTCAGATGTTACGCCGAGGGGCCCTGGCGTTGAGCCTCTTTCTTAACTGAATCCAGCTGGTTGCCAGTTAAGAGGGGCCCCCAATGTAAGTCGAATATGTTCTGGTCCTTGTTATAGGGGACCCCCGAAAAGAGCCCCCTGCATGTATAGCGCTCATGTAGGAACAAGAGTTTAGTTGTTTAGTGTTATGTTTTGATTTTTCCTCTTGTTTTCAATTTGTCGGAAGTTCCAAGCACAAAATGACCTAGAATCGGTGAATTATCAGCATTTGCAACTGATTCAGCAGCTTTTCATAACAAAATAGCCCTTTGTGACCCCGGGTCCTCAGGTATACAGAGGGCTGCAAGAAGTGGATTCTAGGCGTCTCTCTTCAAGATAATGTAGCGGTCATTTTGGGAAACGTAGTTTTTTTGACCATTGATAAGATTGAGGGTATACGTTTGCATACTTCCTGAATATCTGACAAGGATCCTCATCATAAGCCCGTCATAATTCCGATACATCCCCAGGGTCTTGAAGGCCCCCCCCCCCCCGTTCGGGTAGAAGCTTGAGTACTTACCAACATTATCTGTCCAGGTTCTTAGTGTAATTATCTACTAGGGTGCCTCAATAGACATCCGAAAATGCTGTTGACAATTAATTCAGCTCCTACAGTACCGTTCTTCCTGAGAGATGATGCAAAGTATGGAGCCAAAGACTGAGCAGCTAGGATGCCACTCAGCCCAAGGGGGGACACACCCGGTTGCCATTCAGGGTTGTGGCTTAAGCTGCCAGAATTGTGTAGTTCAAGTTCCTTGACAGCAGCCCGGCATAGGGAGATATAAAGGTGTTGCAGGTGTACGTGGAGCTAGTGGTTGGAGTACTGGGTTGACACGATAATTTGATGATGAAGTCGCTCGCTCTGCTGAGCACCAGCATCGCCTACAGATACGAGAAGCTGGACCCCACTGGCCATAGAAATTGGCCTCCAGCAAACGGTTTGGGGGTACAGGTTATCTGTGCTTTCGCTGCGGCGAGGACACAAGATGCGCACTAGGATCGACTTGAAGCGCTCGCCACAGGCGTGACGGCATTCTATGCAGCAGTCTCATGCAAAGTTCTTCGCAGGCCCACAACTGCACATGCTACATGAGTGCATGAGAACACAAAGGCCTCACCTCTTTCGTGGGACAAGGCGTCTTTGATTGGATGACAGGCAGCTGTTGTATTTGCACCTTCACTACAAATTCCTCAGGCTTACGTCTGGCGCCGCCTTGCTGAGAGATATCATTGACAGAGGACTCGGCCAGCCTTGCAAGAACAAATCTCTCCGGTTTTAGGGTTGAGGTATTCCCAGGGCCCAAATAATAGGGTTTTGGGGCCCAAATACAATTAATATCGTTATTATAGTAGTTGGAGCCTAAAACCCTGCTATTTGGGTCCTTGGACCCTTAGGGATTGTCAACTGTCAAGATCATGGAAGCTGATTGGGCTGTCTGTCGCAATTCATAGGCCCTGAATCCTAAACCTTCTGGTAGGTTATCACAGTAAAAGGGATAGCCAGTTGTGGCCCTTGGTTTCCCCGCTGAGGGTCAAGGAGACTTAATAAGTAGCTTAAGGGTTTAGGGTTCTGGGGCTTAGGGTTTAGGGCTTGGGGTTGGGATAGTGGGGATACTATACAGACTTATAGGGGCTATAAGCATGCTTAAGCCCCCTCGACCCTCCAAGTATGCTTCTTTGTTTCAACATCAGCTACCCAATCTTGAGAGTCCCCATGAACGAAGAGCTTTCTATCTCCGAGCCATAAAGTCGGTCCCTAGGTTTTGGGAAATACTCGTAGTGACCCTCGAATGATTTGAATTTCAAGTTGAGTTTAAAAGACGCCTCCGAGCAACTGTGAACCCTGTGGCATCCCTAAACCCTAAACCTTATATGAGCCATGGGCTAAACTCCTTAAAGGGGGTTCTATAGGGGATTATATAGGGGACTACTATAGGGGTGTTTAAGGGGGATACTAGGAGTTTAGACAATGGCTCATATAGTATATTCCCATCTTCCCTAAATGCGGCCATCAAGTTCCTCATAAATTCGGCGAGGATGATAGGGCTCCGTTGATAATCTCTTAATAAGGTGGTAGTAGACCAGGGATCATTGCAATTACATGAGGGTCCCCTGAAAATCCTATCTTACTGCCCTTACTGGGTGGGTGGTCTAGTTCAGGGAAGAGAAGAGTTCACTGCCGGAAAGAATGAAGCCCCAAATCCCTGAATCCCACAATCCTTAACCCTAAGCCCTAAACCTTCAACTAAACCTTCAACCATAAACTCTCAACTCTAACCCCTAAACCCTAATAGCCGCTTAAGCACCAGCAAGATTTGTCCAGGCATACCTCCACTGCTTGCCACTAGGCTTGTCGCAAGGGAGTATATGGGCTTAGGGTTTGGGCGTTTGGTGTCTAGGATTTAGGGGCTTAGGGTTTAGGGCGAGTCTCTGAAGATTCAGATCTTCGTCCAGTGGCTGAGGACCTAACACCCAAAAGCCTAAGTTCTTAAACGCTAAACCTTAAACCCTTTGTAGGGCCCTTGTTACTTGCTGGTTTTGAGTGAGGCAAAGGAGGAATGGTCACTATAGTAGCCTTAGTAGCCGAGTAGCCCCTTCATAATCCCCCAATATTCAAAAAAAGTGGCTGCCATGTTCTTTTCCAGTCCTTGAATCTTTCAACCTAAGCCCTACTTAAACCCTAAAGAAGTTTGCTGTGCAACTGGGAGTGAGGACACACAAAGCCCAATACCCCTTTATGAAGGAGGACTCCCTGGATCATATCATCGACCCATGTACCATTCAAGGTACACTCTGGAAAACAAGATTTAGTCAGGTGCATTCCTTGATTGGTATTATGGTGTAGTAGACCTGCTGGGCACGCACGATTAAAAACAGGGGCCCGGAGCAGACATCAAACTCTCAGTTGTTGATCTCGACAAGTGGCACCCTAGACGGAGAATTTAGGATGTAAGGGCCCGAAGAATTGGGAGCGCTATCCACTTACGTACAAGCCTTCTAAAAGTATAGGTATGTATTTTATAGCATGCCGCATAATCCTACTTTCACAGTTGAGGGCTGAATTAGGGTTTGGGGCAGAGGGTTTCTCGAAATGAGCTATAGTCTAAATAAACTTCCAGTATACTGCCCCAAATAAGCCCTCTAACAGGATCCCTGCAGAATCCCCTATTAAACCCCCTTCAAGAAGTTTGGACTACAGCTCAAACGGTGGCTGCCTTCTCAGCCTTGACAGAAAGTCTTTGTCATAGCCTAGAATGGAACTTTCCAAAATTCATGAAATTGAAGTGCTTCCCAAACAAGAGGGAAGCTCATGGAAAGACCATTACAATAGCAAGAACCCCGGTTGTCGGGACCCCTACCCTAAACCCCAAACCCTGTGATGTCAAACGTTCGACAACCACCGTAGGAGGCAGGATTTTGATTCTCATCTTGCTCGGTGTACACAACACTTCTCAGGCATACTATATAGATGCAGGACAGTGTTTTTATCCTCGGTAATTGTATACGAGCTCTTGTCTAAACTCCTTTAAGCCGGCTATAGATGGGATTATACAGGCAATTTCTGTAGGGTTATATACTGGGAGTCTTGACTATGGCTCATATATTTACATATACATATATATAGAATATAGCCTTCCTTGAGATTATTAGTGAGCAGGCATGGGGTACGTGTCGCACTGAGAGGTCATGAGCGAAAATCCTACATTCCATAGGGGTCCTTGCATATGAGCCTTGGACTAAATTTGTAGTATATCCCTTGATAGGTCCCGCCCAAACCCTATATGGTCCATAGGTCCCCCCCAACCTACCCCAAACCCTAAACCTTAAATCCTAAACCCTAAACCCAAATTTAGTCCGTAGCTCATATAGAAAGAAGGGCTGTGTCATGGAGCCTTTCTCAGACACCCCATCAGGCCTTCACAAGGACCAACTCGTTTGACCCTAAACCCAAAACCCCTACATCCTAAACCCTTAGACCCCCAAACCCTAAACCCCGAAACCCCGGAATCCCTAGACCCTCCATCCCTCAGCCCCTAAACCCTTCCACCCTAAACCTCTAAACCCTAAACCCTAAACCCTATAAACCTTGGAGACCTCCATGGCCAAGCGCCGGAGCTCAGGAGAGCTCTTGGGACCCTCGGCATGGGCCTCAGCAGGGTTTGGGGTTTTGGGTGGGGGGTTTAGAGGTCTAGGGTTTAGGAGAGTGGTTTAGGGTTTAGAGGCTTAGGGTTTCGACTTTAGAGCTTTGAGGGTCTAGGGTTTTTCAGTTCAGTTGTTTTTTAGGGTTTAGGGCTTGCAAGCTTTCGGGTGTTTAGGATTTTAGGGTTTATTCTTGGAGGACTCGGAAAAATTAAAGACCAAGTCGCACTGTAGGTATAATCCAATTAGTCCAGGTCCAAGTCCTCTAAGCATAAGTTATAACTATAATTCGTTTCCAGTGGGCGGCTATAAGTGCCCCAGGACTAAAACCCTCAACCGCCTCCAGCCGTAAACCGGAAAGCAAAATCGACAATAAGACTGATACTGGATTTGTGCTAATTCGTATGATGCAGGTATCTGGGTTAGCTTTAAACCCTTTACCTCACGCCGCGTACATTAGTTAAGAGCCCTTACTGAGCCTTCTGATAGGCCTCTCTTCACGTACCCACCATTACCGGTTTAGGGGACTCATACGGAAAGGGGGACAACTCTAGAAGGTTTACGGTTTAGGGTTTTCTGTTAGGTGCGGAAATGGAGAATCACATGACAAAACACAAAGAAGATGGAATGGACACTGGCGGGTTACATGAATGCATACAGTTACTCCAATCCCAAGGGTTGCTTACATGTTTCCAATCTCTTTTGCCATATTTACCACCAGCAAGTCTTCCAAGTCTTAGCTGCTTAGCTTTCCTTACATTAGCAGTGGCTCTCAGACCCTGCTCGCAAAGGCATGACAAAACCCAAATGTCAAAGTACCTTTATAGCATCTGCTTGGTGCACAAAAAGTGAAAAATGCCTAAACCATACAATCTACATCCGCCATTTACCATTTGTGAGCCAAACGCGTACCTGGACCCTGATGTCTGAACCCCCAAACCCGACCTTCGAACACTACAGCCTTTGCCAGCGATGAAGCTCTACCTGCTCTGGAACTAGAGTATGGCTAGGTAGATTTGTATAACATACGCACACTTTTTTGTACAGCTGCTCTAAGACGTAATTTGATATGAGCTATAATCTAAAGTGCTAATATCCCTCGGAACAACACCCATAAGGCTTCCCTATCTGATTCCCTCTAAGGAGTTTAGACGATATAGCTTATTTGATGTCACATAACCATAAATTGGGTCTTTCTCTACCAAACCATGAAACCCTGGTGGAGGTCATTGATCTCAGCTGCTTCCTCGGATTACAGCTACAAGTTACAAATACCAGCATCCACAGATGCATGTCTATATATATATATATTTATGTAGACACATGTAATATATATATACACGTACGTACGTGTGTATATATATATATATATTTACATACATGTATGCGTGTACATGCAGGCTCTTCAGGAACCTTCTAATGAAAGGGCTCTGGCTCAAACGGTTCGGTAATTCGGACCTAAGCTCCCATTCTTAGCGTATTAGGGTTTAGAGCTGTTTTCGTAGGGTTTAGGGTTTAGGGCTGTTTTCGTAGAAGTGTAACCGTAGGCATGTTGTATTTAATAGCCTTGGTCCCTTGGGGGGCCTATACCCGAAGCCCTAACCCGGTGAGCCCTTTTTGCGCCTTGCCTTGCATTCGAATAGTGCCACGAGAAATGAGCGGAAGAGGTGGGGAACCTCCCTTTGGTCTTTAGTTTAAGGTTTACTTGCCTTTGGTAAGCCAGGAGTGCAGGAATGGATCCTTGCAGTAGTCCCTACATCATCCGCAAGAATATCATCGTTTCTGTTTTCCGTTTCCATTCCTTCATTCCCTGCTAAGATTACTCTGCGAGCCCCAAGGCATCAGGAAAGTTCCCTGGAGAAGTCACAGCTCTGCAAATTCAGGAAGTCGTGGCGCATGAGCCTGCGTGCAGAAGGGCGCTCCTTAGGAGTGCACCGGGTACATTTTTCAACAAAGTCCCTCAGGTGGGGATCTGCATCAGCTGGCACGGGTGGCGTCTCTTCGCAGCTAGCAATGTGCATCATTGCAGCCAGTTCTGAGGGAAACTTGCCCCAGGGGGGCTGGGCCGTGACCATCTCAATCACTGTGCAGCCCAATCCCCAGATGTCAACCGAAAAATCGTATTCGAAGCAGTTAATAACCTCAGGCGCCATCCAGAGGATGGATCCTCGGAATGTATGCTTAGCGCAGACCTCGGACTTCTTTGAGCACCCGAAGTCCGCTAGCTTCACGCACTGTCTGTCCTGGGTCAAGAGGACGTTGGCAGCCTTCATGTCCCGATGCATGATGGAATGTCGATGAAGGTACCTGAGCCACGTCTGGTCTGGGATGCCATTCAGGACTAGACTTCTGAGCCTGCGATCCTTGCATTTTCACATTGTTAGGGAAAAAGTCAACTATGCTAGACCAAGAGACTTGAGCGCGCGAACGAGCTGGTAGGTGTAGGAACGGGTGGTTGCCACGGTAAGTGGCCCGTTCTTCTTCAGAAATTGACGCAAGGAGCCTCCGGGCATATACTCAAGATAAATATAGAGGCTAGCCTTCACAGAATCGGTTCCAAAGAGCTTGATGATGTTGGGGTGGCTTAGGCCCCTGTGAAGCTCGACCTCTGCGGCAGCTTCCGTCGGGACATTCAAGTCTCTGTTTAGGTGGAGCTCCTTCACAGCCACAATCTGATCTCCAGGTTGCACTTTGGCTCTCCAAACAGTGCCTAGGGATCCACGGCCCACTTGCTCGCATCGTTCCCAGGTGTAAGTGGCTCCTTTGACCACAGCATCACGCTCGAGGCCAGATTCTGTTTCTAATGACGGTCTGGGATCGTTGTCCTTCTTCACACCCTTGGGACTGTCGGGACTGGGTGTCTCAGCACAAGGAGCAGGCGCTTGTGAGGCAGCAGCCTTTGCACGACGGCGGCGTTTTCGCCGGCGGTCGCTGCCGCTGGCCTTGGACCTCCTGGGAACTTCTTGATTTGGCTGCGGAGGCTCCAACGGAGGCAGTTTCACTCTGGACCAGCTAAGCCCAGTAGTAGAGCTAGCACGGGTCCCAGCAGAGCTTGTCCGCGTGGCCAGCGTAGTGGATAAGCTTGCTGCACTGGCTGCGCGGAAGCTTTCGTAGGCATGCTTCTCCGAAATGTCTAAGAACTGCTTGGCATCTGCCACAATCGCAACGGCAGGCTTTTCGGTAGCTGCCAGCAGCGCCCGCGCAGCGCGCATGCTTGTGCGGCTGTGCTAAGGACTTCAACGAAGTGTAGAGAACATCTTGACATGCCGTGGCTGCATTCATCCTGCTGCAACACGCGCTGATGCGAAAACTAGTCAGAACACCTACCTTCCTCGGACTACTGCAGCTTAAAGAAAACACGATGTTTTCCAGCTTTGCTCCAACATCGGAGCAAATCCATCCCAAAAATGTGGTACCAGGTTACCTAGACCTCTCTCGTACCAGTAGCAAGGTACAAGACCACGCTCTGAGAATAGCGCTCCAGCGATGGACAGCAGCAACTCCCATGCGCGATCCTAGGGCATGTAGGGCTTAAAGGGGGCAAGATTCGGTGCTGTCCACGAAAGGACCCCCAAAACAGAGAGCCCAGGTCTCTTTGCTTGAGCGAGGTAAACCCTGAGTAGTAGTGGCTTGCCAAACAATCCAGGGGTGAATTACCTACTGGTGCTTAAGGGAGAGGGTGGGATGAATATAGGCACCGTTATAGGGTAAATACAGGGATTCTTAAAGGGATCCACTCTTCCACTCTCCCTTGAGCACCAGAAAGGTTAGGGCTTCGGGGTGGACTCTTGTCCTTGCAATGTGCTGTCGTGGCGATGAAAAAATCAGCCTACTTAGCACAAATTGTAGATAGTTGTTAAAACTAACAAAATGGGCTGCTGTCGGAGATTTGCAGGAGTCCTCAACAAAAACTCTATGACCCCCGCATAATTATCCTAGCTTCCATTTCATTATCCATTTCTTTTACATTTGATTCTCCATTATTGGGATAGACCCTTCCTGATGCGCTGGATATTTACCTCTCGTCAAATCACTGGACCTGCTACTCCTCGCAGCACGAGGACGCACTTAGGGTGCAAGCATTTCCCCAACAACCGGTCAAACCATTACACATGCTCCATGTAGGCCCATGTAGCGCAGCCCTCACTTCTTGATAGTTCGGTTGTGCTGCCCACTATACTCAACCCAGGGAAAATAGACACGCCGCGCCCCTACGGATGATTCTGAAACCACACCTGTTGGAAACTACCGCTTATCCTATTATTATTATTATTAGTAGTATTCTTCTTCTTGTTATTACAATAAGTACTGTCATAACTATTATTCTTACTATTAATTCTATGTCTATTCTTACTATTATTATTGGGTCCATGTTAGGCCTCTGGGGATTGGAGGTCTTGCGCGACCTTCTCCGGCCGCTGGCCGGCCTCGCGTGGGCGATTTGTTTACACCACGGCAAGAGCGGAGCTCCAACTTCTTACTCCGTGTCAGGGAATCTAAAAGGGAGATATATAGAGTTCTATAGGGATATTACCCCAATACTGGAAAAGAAATGGAAACTGAAATGGAAACCGGGATTACAGGGTAGTTTATAGGAATTAGGGCCTACTGTATGTGCCATGAACCACTCCCACCTTACTCTAGACCCTCCAAATTCTAAGTCGCCGCAGAGCTTGACATGCCTTCCCATCGGACCGGGCACGGGCGCCAGCGGCCTTAGTGGAAGCAACTCTTTAGAGACGAAGTTAATAGTAGTTAATTCACATGAGCTATAATCTAAACTCCTTAAAGGTGGGTTATATAAGGGACTATATAGGGACTACTATAGGGGGTATTAAGGGGGATTCTATTCGTTTATCCGTAGCTCATATGAGGGCCCTCAAGACTAGAACAGGGTTCTAGCGTGCTTGATCAGTATTGAAATGACAAAAAAACCAAGAACGAGCAATATCAAGCTGCATTCAGGCTCTCTTTTTGTCTTTGAAGAGTTCGAGACTTTAGGGCTCTAGGCTTGCAGCATTTTGAATCCTGCCGCGAGGCCCTGTTATCCTCTTTTCTCCGGCTTGAGCGGATCTGTTGAATCCTGAGCTAGTGGACCAATCGTCCATGCAAACGTTATTGTCTGATTTGCCAACTCTGACCACCCTTTCTGTGTGAGGCTAACCCAACACGTCAATATCAGATTTGATAGGTGCGACGTACCCGAAACACCATCAATGAAGCCTGTGCTGCGGGGTGGCGCTAGCAGAGCAGAAGGTGCTCCGAGGCATTGACTGAAATATACAAGTTTCCAGAAAGTAGCGGCCTCTTTTAAAGTTTGGATCGTCAGGACAATTTCCGGGGTCTATATTGAAGCCCCCATTCATGGTTTCCCATATCACTCACATGCATGCCAGCGGCGCATGCTTCCATCGCAGCTCATCAATCAAACATTGCAAGCAGCACGCTTGCAGTATGAGTCAGGTCAATGTGTCTTTGCTGATGCTCACGCGCGGGCTTACGGCAAGTTCTTGGTTCTTGCCAGGTTCTTACCCCATGAAGCCAGAACATTTCCTGCTGATCTTCTGCCATGCTGTTTCTCGAGAATCACAACGCTTCATGGTCATGGAAAGAGGGCACTCTGTTCCACGTGGTTACTGGCTCCGTGTAAACTAAGGTCACTGAAGACCGCGTCCTATACCGGCATTTCATCCCCTCGATGCACTTCACTAGTATTTCTGCATACTGTACCTGCGGCATCCTGCGGCCCGAAGACCTTTCTCGAGTCTTCACGGTCTATTGTAGACTACCAAACCATGTTATCCAGAACAAGAACCCTAGCATCTTGCAGGCTCACTCTGAAACATGCCATAACTGACATAGTCGTCATAAGTATTTCACCGCTGTTTACGGACCCTTTTCACGCTCAGACACGCCTTAGGCCGATGCTGGTCTGGGTGGTTCTCAAAATCAAGGCCCCTCTTGGTGCGCTTCTAGTACGGGTCCGTGCGTGTTTGGGTTAAGGGATACTCAATTCTGACAACCAACCGTTTAGCTGGAACTGACGCTGGACGGGCGTCGAAGAAGGAACGTTGTGCATCGGCCATTTGCAGTTCAGGTTCAAGGATATCACGTTCTTCTGGTGTATTTGAAATCAAGAAAGCTTTTCTCTTCGCATCTGCTTCCTTCTTCGAATTTGTGGGACTACATTAGCCTTACCGCTAAGAACCGGCAGTGATGGGAGAAACCTGCACGCAGTCCACACAGTCTACGGCCTATTCCTTCACATTTAATTTAATGTGAGCCCAATGTGCAAAGTTTTGAAGCACCTCATGCATATGAGGGTCGATGACAATAAGGCATCGTGCCATTTCATGTCACTTATTCCCCTAAACCCTAAACCCTTCAGCAATAATTCTTCTGTGGAAGGCGCAGGTTACCCCCAGGAGGCGGAAAAACTGCAGGTCAGCTCAGCTGACATGACCTCAGCTCCATCATGATCCCCTCCGCTAATATAACACCCGCCACCCCTCTAGGGTTTAGGGTGTAGGGTTCAGGACGGGCTATTGCAAATTTACCATCGTGGAACAGTATTTGACATTAAGAGGGTCGGTGGTTTTAGAATTAACTATATTAGGTGATTGGATTGATTATCTCCATCTGCTAACCCTGGTTTCCATTTCATTGTCCTTAGTTAAGTACGAGAAACGTACTTAGACACGGAGCAACACGACGGACAGTGTCAC
>CAJNIZ010011303.1:43651-58660 GCA_905231905.1 Symbiodinium pilosum | reverse complement strand
GAATGAAGGAATGGATCCTTCTAATCGTACCACAATTAGCATAATTCATGACAACCTAACTACTGAATCCTGCTCAAAACCCTGGCGCTCTGTAGAGTCCCTTACAAACCCAAGATAATCCAGCCTCACAACCCTAAACCCCAAATCCTAAATTTCAATCCTAAACCCTAAACCCTAAATCCTAAACCCCAAAAACCCTAAATCCTAAACCCCAACCCTACATCCTAAACCCTAAATCGTAAACCCTAAATCCTAAAAACCCTAAACCCTCCTTGCCTTTCATGTGCTTGATGGAAGGCGGAAGCCGGCAAAGTGCGGCTTTGGACAGCAGCTATTGGCAAGGCAGTGCGCAGAACGGACCTGAGAGATGGGGAATATAGGGGTTATATTAGGGTTTAGGGTTTAGGATTTAGGGTTTAGGGTTTAGGGCTTAGGGTTTAGGGTTCAGGGTTTAGGGTTCTGTAGGGATAATGGACAAGAAAATGGAAACGACTATATTATAATAGGGTATATATTGGGTTGAAAGTCCCCCTCAAGTAGATAAAATACGGGGTATATGAGGATCTTATTATAATATACCCAAAGCCATATTCTATCTACTTAAGGGAGACCTATATACAGAGGTTATATCGAGGGCTTGAATGGGAACCTCGAGAAGTAGGGTTTAGCGGTTTAAGGAGTTTAGGGGTTTAGGCCTTCGGGTTTAGGCGCTTAGTGGTTTGGGGATAGATAGTGTCCGTATTGCCATGAAATTATTAAGGGATATGTTGTGGGCTTATATAGGAATATATCAGTATTGCATACCGGTTTGATAGGGAAAGGGAGAACCAAATGAAGAGAACATAGAACATGAGACCGAAGCTACTATTCAAGGTTTTGGGACTGGGGATATTACCCCAATAATGGAAAGAATATGGGAAAAATGGAAACTGTCCTTACATACAGAATTCACAGATATTATGATTGGGGGTTGTCAGAATTTTCCCCCTTTTTAAGGTACCTTTAGGAGTAGTGGCCGGGTAGGGAAGCGGAAAGGAGCTATCATTTCGACGACCTACCGCGTAGTGTCCTTCTCTTTAAGCTTTAACCGGGAGGGACAGAGAGAGAGAGAGAGAGAGATATATATGTATACATATGTATAGTTGCAGTACAGGGTAAAAACAACTTATGGATACGGAGCTCGGCCTTAGAGCTCAGGATTTCGCAAAACAATGGCACCATTTTGAGAAACTCTCGCATCAAATGCGGGATTCTCACAGCCGGGTGTACAAGACTTGTCTCACAATTCGGGTCTCAGATCTGCTCCAATAAGTATTGTACCCTAGAAGCCCAGGTACCCATATAGTAGGTCCTTGGGTTATAGATAGTACACATTTATATATGGACTTAAGGACAGGAACCAATACATGGGTAACTGGGCTTCTAGGGGTAAGCAGCCCAAAGAAGGACTCAACAACATTTGAGCAACCACCAGAGAGGCTCCAAGAGCTTCCTCAGGTAACGCACCTACTTCCTGCATCTTCTACAGCTACCATACCAATCACATCAGCCCCAGACCAATTTTTTCTACCCAGGCTTATGGACATCCCTATATGGCCCTTCATTAAAATCTTTAACGGCCTCATTAGAACCTGCCTCATGGTACAAACTTAGTCCCTAAACCCTAAACCCTAAGTCCAGGGCTCATATCTAACCCTAAATCCCAACAGAAATTCCTTACAGGAGCAGTGGCATCTGGGTGAGAATTTCTGAAATACTGATACGGGTGGGTTCCCAAAATGAGGGCCCGCAATAAGGATTAGGGGTCCCTTTAAAAGAGGATATAGGATTTATACAGGGGTTATATGGGGACAGAGGGTTTCCCAAAATGACGGGTACCATATTGTGGGTCCCTATAATAAGGATGATAATCTTTTGGGATCTATGTTGGGGTCCCCTGTTTATGGAAACTACCATACATCATGGGTTCCCTACTTCCCCATACTCCCCCCCAAGCTTCCCAGTGAATTATCCTGATTAGGCCTCATTCTCCCTAAACGTATAGCCCTACATAACCCCCATGTAAACCCATATCACTCCGGACAAGAGCCCTATACAACCTCATATGGCTCTGTGTGACCACTCAAAACCCTGAACACCAAACAAGGTGGTGCAAGGCTTGCGGCATCGTTGAGGACACCTCCTCCACCTCCCCCTCTTCCTGCAGTGCCTCCTAAACTTACCTCTGCTTCTTCTTAGTCTCCCAGTCTCCCGAACCTAATCTAAGGAACTTAATCACCCCAAAGCAAAAGCTTAGCCGTCTTCATACTTAATGCGGACAAGGCGCATCGCTGATGCTAGGCATGTCTATTGCGAAGCACTAGTGTGATTTATAACAGTAACTTTAGGGGGATATGGGTTGAATAACTGCTGATAACTAGACCCCTAATACTAAAACCTTCCGGCCCCCTTCAGATATGTCCAGTGCATTATGATAGACCATGATGGCATTCTTTGAGGTCCGGGGGGTTCATGTTGGAGCGAACTCCTAAGCCCTAAGTGATATGGTAGTTTCCATTTTCTTTTCCACTTCCCTAGAACCTCCTTTATAACGCTTTTGGGGATATCAGGGGGAGGGATGAATCATCCCCATAAACCCCTGTATACCCCGAGTTTCCATTTCATTCTCCATGTTTTCCATTTAATTATCCATTCCTCTGGATAGCCCTTGTATAACCCCGTAATCCCTAATCCCTACACCCCAAAACCTGAGTGAAAGGGATTCTTTTCCTACTTATCCTTGTCTTGGGTCAATCCCCCGTCCAGTGCTGAGTACCACAAGGGACTATTGTAGGTATAGACGCGCCCGATTAATTCCATATGTAAGGGCCATTACTAAAGAGGGGATTGACCTATACTCCCCCTTAAGTAGATAGAATATGTCTTTGGGTATATTATAATAAGATCTCCATATACCCCATCTACTTAAGGGGGACCCTAAACCCTCAACCCCAATATAACCCCTATAATACCCTAGACTACTTAAGGGGGACTAGAATCCTTATCCTTGAAGCAAGAGCTTTCATCAACCTGGGAGCCCCGGCACTGCTGGGATGCTGGGGCGAGCCTGTCATAAAGGATTTAGGGCTATTTTGAAGGTATATTGGGAGAATGGAAAAGAAAATGGAAACTACTATAATAGTTTCTCTAGGGATTTTAGTGAATATATATTGGTATAGGTGTGGTGGTGGTAGTGGTGGTGGTAGTGGTGGTGGTGGTGCTGCTGCTGCTGGTGGCAGCAGGAATAGGAGTAGGAACGGGAATAGTACTAGTACTAGTACGAGTACTCATAATAATAGTACTAATATCCTCATAATGGTAATTGTGAGAAATAGTTGTAAAAATCGTAGCAGTAATGATAACAATCTTTAAGACTGCCTCCGCAACAAGAACCAAGATCACTTCAATATATGTCCCTGTAGCATCCCTATGTAGACCCCTATAAAACCCTATATTATCCCAATGTAAACCCCTATAGAACCCTATAGAATTCCTTGATATCCCTGATTGAACCCTAAACCCTAAAGAGCAATTCAGTCAGAAGCCACTTTTTCCTTGCCTGAGTCGGAGTTGGTACCAACGGTGGCGCTGCAGGAGCTTCTCGAGTCTCGTCTTGAACCTTTTTTTAGGGATATCAAGGAATTATATGAAGGTTTCCTAAAACTAGGGGTGCCATTCTGGGGGTCCCCATTCTAAGGACCATAGTCTTTTGGGGTCTATATTGAGTTCCCTACGGAAACTACCATCCAGGGTTCTATAGATAGCGGTTTACATAGGGATTCTATAGGGTTATATATATATATATAGTATACAATCCAATTAAATTCCTTCCCTGGTTCTAAACTCCATGGTGACAGCAAAGCTGCGAAACTTGCAAGCTTGCGGTCATCACCACTCACAAGTCATCTTTGAAACAGTAACTGTCCATACACCCCCCTGACATAGTACGCCCTGTATAGTACCGCTCCATATAATCCCTTATATAAACCCCTTTTAGGACTTTAAATTATGGCTCGTATTGAGTTGCTCGGTGAAGGTCACGCTGAGCCCAGGGCTGTGGACTTGATCTTCATGCCAACCTGCTGAGTAAACAAGGATCTCTAATATACAAGCCGGTCCAAGTAGGCCTCATTACTCTATGGGTCCAAGATGGTCCAAGTATGCGATTCTTCCATATAATCCTCATGTGACCCCTGTATCGGCCCTATGTCGTCCCCTATATAAATCCCCCGATATAACCTTCTTTAAGGAGTTTAGGCTCTAGCTCATGTAGATCCATTGTTCGCATCCCAATCCAGGCCCACATGCCTGCTTCACGTTGGCAGAAGGGGCGGGCAAAGGTGCCGGAATGCCCGGAGCCTGCCAGCACCAAGAGGGTTTTAGCCGTTTAGGGCTTAGGGGTTTAGGGTGTTACTATCATATACAGGGGTCCATGTAGGGGTCCCTCTATTTAGGGAACTACCATATGTAGGGAATATAAGGGAATTCGTTTGGGGGTTCCTCATGAAGGATTCTGCAAGATTTGTTTAGGTGTTGATGGGATCGCGAAGCATCTAGCCATTGAAAAAGTCTTCGACTAACAAGGGAAATTTAGTTACCCGTGACCCCTAAATTGGGACCATACATGTTATAGTCACATGGTAGTTCAGTGTTCCACAATATAGGTGTTGGAGTAACTAATGCCCCCCTTATTATGGACTGCCCATTCAGAGAGACTCGCCCAGAGAGACTCGCACGCACAGTACACATACAGAACAGGACGAGTTGGATTGAGATCTACAGTCACGCATGCAAAAAGGACACCCACTGCAAGTCATGCATGGGTACATGATGTATAATTATATGTAGATGAACAAATGTAGACACATGTCTAATTATATACATATATACATATCTATATAGCATAACACATATATACATGCACACTGAAAGCAACTGCAGAACCTGACCTCACATGGGCTTGACTTAGCGCACCTGCGCCTGCGCCCCAGCAGCTGCCCTGAAGTGCAAAGTCCATCGCGGAAGGGGGGTCTGTGGGTTATTTAGGGTTTAGGGTTTAGAGCTTTAATATAGAGATTGTATAAGGGTATATAGCCCTAGGAATCCAAATAGCCCAATGTAGTTTCAGTGTTTACGGGTGGGATTGGGGGGGGTGTTGGAGCTTCGGAGTGCTGGTGACCAACCTTTCGGTTGAAACGCCACACGGTTTAGGGTTTAGGGTTTAGGGTCATTGCAAGCACTAGCCGCATAGTCCCGACCAGGAGGTGAGCTGGATTTCTGAGCTCCCTGCTGACTCTCTTCCACCACCATAGTGATGGAATTGCTAGTGCTGGCCGGTGCAGCCTTCACAATGCGCTTTGATGTTTGACAACCCTTTGATGTTTGACAACCAGCACTACTGGCAGTGTTATGTACAAGTTCTACAGTGGAGGCAACATGCCCAATACAACGTGTTTCCGGTGCTATCTTGTAACTGAACATGTCATGCAATTGAAATTGATTATTGCTCCATTTCAGCATCCCTGCGAATCCCGGACCCCAGACCCAACCCGCACCCTAAACCCCAATCAGGAGATGACCGCTCGCACACTCCTACTTACCTCGCAGATCTACCTACCCAACGTGGCCCTGTTTGAACCACAGAATTACTTGCCCCTAAGCCCTTAACACCCAAATCCTAAACCCTATATTGGTAGTTTCCCAAAATAGGGAAACCCCAATATAGACCAAAAAATACTATAATCGTTCTTACTGGGACCCCAAAAATGGTACCCCTGATTTTGGGAAACCCTAAACCCCCAAACCCTATATACCCCTATATGCCCTTATATACCCCTATATAAGCTCTATCTCCCCTTTTAAGGGGACCCCAAAATCCCCTCCTAAACTCCAAACCCTAAACCTATAACCATATACGGACACAAACGATGCCATCCCTATAATCCCTATATCCCCTTTAAACGGGCCCCTGCCCCTAAATCCCCTATAACCCTATGTGGACACCAAAGATGCCTCAACCCTAAACCCTAAACCCTATAACCCTAAACCCCAAACCCCTAAACCCTAAACCCTGAACCCCCGTGTCTCCGAAGCACACCTCATAGCCGCGCTCCGGAGAAGTGACAGCTACGGGGAGGATGTCGGTGGCCACCGTGGTGTCCTGAATTCTGAGTTTGCTAATACTATATTTATTCTATACTAAAATTACAATATACTGTAATGTGCTAAACTCTTAGGATAATATACAATAATATAACATAATCTAAGATACTGTAATATAGCATAACATACTATAATATACTTTGCTATACCATATTGTAATATATCATGATATACTATAATATAGCATAATCTACTATTATCTACTAGAATTCTGAGTTTGGGATAGTTTGTTTTGGGTGAGGAGTTCCGACTAAAGGCGGCTTTGAAGGGACAGGGCTGAGGGGCGCAATACCTTCCACACTTTCAGTTGGCATTCTGGGGGTTTAGGTTCAGGGTTTTGGCTAGGGATCCTGGCATCAGGACTTAGCACGACCACTTGCAAGGGCATTTAACATGCCACAAATAATTCAAAGCACAAAAGCACCGACATTTTAGATGCGCACCATGGAGTAGTCGGCCGACGTGATGGTGGGATGTAGGTTTGCCTTGGCCGCAGGTCGGGTTTGGTCGGCGAGGTGGATTGAAGTGGGGGCTTCCTTGATGATGTTAGCAGCCCAAATCAAATTGAAAAGCTCCACAACAGCAAAGCTGTACAATATAGACGTCACTCAAGTGAGAGCCTATCAAGTGAGAGCCCAGATGCTACGTCGCTGGCCACGGGCTCCTCTGGAACAGCCTGAATGCCAGCACTGCTGTCGGTGGAGGTTGTCAGAACAACTCCCGTTGGATTCCCACCACTCAAGGGGCTGTCATACCAAGGTGCCTGCAAGAATGCCTGATGCATGTGACTGCTACGACTTTGTTATGTTTACCGTCGCTCGCTGCGCCTGCCGACCAGAAGCCAGCTCGTTCTGCTGTTGCCGCGTTTCCCTGTCGCTCGCAAGGTTGTCAAGAATCTGGTTCGGACCATGTCACCCCAACGACTCCAAGAGCAACACTTAACACAAAGCAAAGCTGGCGCCGGACCAGCAGATCACAATCAAACATGCCAGGCAGTCTGCCGCAGTCGATAGTTCTCACGCTGCTCCTGGCCAAACCAAGCAGTAGTACTTTCTGAGTCCAGTCATCTGCTGCCAAACCCAAAGTGAGTGGCAAGACGCAACATTCGAATTTCGGTTTCATGGCTAAGTACTAGCATACTTACTACTTTCCTTTTTTTATATTACTATTAATAACTACATATAACTACTATTGCTCCCCTGCTATTGTTACTACACAGGGACTATGTGGTAGTTTCCCAACCCCTGATTTTGGGAAACAAGCCCAATATATCCCAATATATGCCTATGCAGCCCCTGTATAACTTCTATATCCCCACCTTTTCGGTACCCCTAATTCGCCACCCCAAACCCTAGGCCCTAACCCATAAACCCTAAACCCTGAACCCTAAACCCTGAACCCTGAATAACCCCCATAAAGTCTAGCAGGACTGGAGCTCCACCTTGTCGTAGAGCTTTTCAAGCGCTCGAAACTCGTGCTGACTGCTCCACAGCTCATTTTGGCACCTTCAACGCTTGCTACTGGGATCTTTATACGGGGTGCTGTAGAGGGGTTTTATGTACGGTTTAGAGATATTACCCCGATAATTGTGAATCAGATGAAAGGAAATGGACAATGATATGGTGCTATGTCCACAGGGCTTCCACTTCATTTCCCATGTTCTTTTCCGTTTGATGCCGCATTCCCCTACAACAATCTTATACAACCCCAAATCCTATATGTTTCCCTAAACTCCTAATAACAAGATAGTGCCAATAGTACCCTATATATCCCCATGAAGAATCCTGTTGGAAGGTTTATTTGTAGCCTCGGCTTTCCAGATGCCAGATTTGGCATCACATGGTTCGGCAGGAGGTGAAAAGTAAACCAAAGACTTGCCTGTGATGAGTTCTATGAGGGTTGAAAAGGCGAGTGGAGAATCAAATGGAAAAGAATGTGGAACATGAGCTGGAATCTACTCTTTGCAACGTACGCGAGCATCATCAGCACAATTGGAGTCCATTTGGTGTTAAGTTATGGAGAAGCAGGGCTACAGAATCCATCGAACGTAGTAAGAAAATCACTTCTACAAAGATTCATGAGCTGGAGCATCATCAGCACTTTTGGGATGGCATTTGGGATTTTAGCAGGGGGGCGGCTAGGCCGGCCCCGCGGCCAGGCCCGAAATGAAATGGAAGCTATTTTGGGGTTGAGGGCTTAGGGACATGACCCCAGTTATGGCACTGCACTAGCTGGTCTGGGAAGAAGCTGCAAGCAGTCTTGCTACTCTTGGAGTATGTGTGATGGTTGCCGCCGAAAGGCTCCTGATAGATCAAAAGCAGAGCATCAAAAGCAGAGCATATGGGAGTTTACTGAATAAGGAGGCCCTTAGAGAAACCCCAATATGCTATCCTTGTTATTGGGACCCCGAAAAGGGTCCGCTCAATTTTGAAGACCCTTATCCCCATCAAGCCCTATACAATCCCAGTTTCAGTTTGACTGTAAGTGCTTTTCCTTTTTTTCGATTTGATTCCCTGTGTATGGAGGGAATATCTCAAAAGCCGAAGCCCTAAATACTAGCTTCCATTTCAATTCCCATTTGATTCTCCATTCCCCCATGAACCCCGTATACATTCCCATATAGCCCCACATACACCATGAACTCCTAAACCCTAAAGCCCTAAACCCATATAACCCTAAAGCCCATATAACCCCAAAGCCCTAAACCCATGTAACCCTAAAGCCCTAAACCCATATAACCCTAAAGCCCTTAACCCCTAAACCCCATCAAACCCTAAACCCATAAAACCCTAAACCCCATCAAACCCTAAACCCTAACTTGTCTAACCCTCATGCTTGAGTCATCTTCCTCACTGCGCGGGCCTCTTCAGCTCATCTCGCAGCTGCCGCATTTCCAGTTGCACTTCACCTTAGGTTTAGGGTTTAGGGTTCAGGGGTTTAGGGGTTTAGGGTGTAGGGTTTAGGGTTCGGGGGTCCATTTAAAGGGATATCAGAGTTGTATAGGTTATATAGGGTTTAGGGATTAGGGTTTAGGGTAATTACCCCCAAGAACCATTTAAAGGGATAAAAAGGTTGTATAGGGTATATATTTATTGTTGTTCAACCCCTTGGACTTTTACATCTGTCACAGGCAAGAGGTTCAGGTGATCCATCCTTTCATCATATAGGGTTTGGGGATTAGGGTTTAGGGAAAGTACCCCCAAGAATAATGGAGACTCAAATGGAACAGAACATGGAACATGAAATGGACACTGGGAGTCTATAGGGGCTTATGGGGGCTGCAATGTGGGCGCCGAAATAATTACCACTACCCTTTGGAGGTCTATGAGAGAACTATACAAGGAATCTAGGAACGCAGTATTAGCAGTTATTTAAGCCCCTATTGCACTTCACCTTAGCAAGCGCAGTCTTCTACCTGTGCAAGCCCAAGCTGAGGAAGCTGGCTCAAACATATGGTTTATGCAGAGCTTATGTAGGGTTATATAGGAACGTATCATGGGGTTATATAGGAGTATATATACTAGCTTGAGTTGCCATCTAACTTGGACGGATGAGTGGAATCAGATCCATTAGTCGTCACTAGTCGCAACTTGAAGTCCCAGAGTAATCAGAACCACGTTATACAAGTAGTCATAACCCAAGTAAAATAAACTGTAAGTCCCTGAGATCTGGTAACTATACTTCTCACCGGTGAATAAATACAGGTTTAAGTACCCCGGGCCTCCAAAAGCCCAAACCCTAAACCTCTCTTCCGCTCTGCCTTGCAGTGTGCAGAACCCTGCACGGCCATGAAGTAAGGCTCCATCCGCTCTGCATCCGATTCCGTTCTTGGATATCCTTGGCACTAGGCATCTCTTTCGTGGTGTTTGAGGACGGTTTGCTGGACCTTTGAGCTTTGTGTTTGGCCTTGGCCTTGCTGGATGTTAAGCATGCAGTATGACTGACACTCTGGCTATTTGTAGATCCTAAATATGACAAGAGGTATGTGGACTGGCACGTCAAAGATGGGCCTACAGTGTGGAGCCATCGTAGTGTTTATGAGTACTACTGAATCAGTTCCAAGCCTTGACGCAAACAGTTTAGTTGTAGCTTGGGCAGATTTGAAAGCTGTTTCCTTTCTGGTCTGAAAGTTTCTTAAGGCGTTAAAAGGGCCCGGCCTATGCCCATGTTCACACACCCCTAGAAGAAGACGATGACTGGAAGAGACCACAGGTTATGCTCTGCTTGAAGGGGTTTAGAGTAGCGTTCCCTGCGTAGAGACTTAACCTGGTGCCTCCACCCCTCCATCTTGCATCCTCAACAGTACTACAGGGGCCCAAATAATTACCAATATCATGTCGAGGTCCATTTGAGGTCCCATATACTGTAATTATACAAGGAATATGGAACCATAATATTGGTAATTATTTAGGCCCCTATATTATATTGAGTGCACAGTGAATTTCCCAATGTAGATTCCTCTCTCGGGCATCTACAGCGTAGCTTGCACTCTAGCGAATTCCCTTGTGGCAGTGATACGAATGACTCGAAGCAGTGGGGGAAATGTTAGGGTTTTGTGGAGATAATGGAAAAGAAAATGGAAACTATAAGGTTCTAGGGATTATATAGGGTTTATTTAAGGATGCTCCTAAGGAAAATGAGTTATCCATTTGAGAGCCTGCCCAGCTGCAGTGCTATTCAAGCGATTAAGCATCAATTAAATATCACGTTAGCGTGGCTAGCTAAAGCTGTCTGCGGCGGCAAACAACCACATCGCAGCATGTTAGCAGGGGCAGCAGGAACGGAAGTTTCCAGGCGAAAAAAACATTATCACTTTGAGTGATATATACCCCAGTAGGTGAAAGGTTATCCACACAGCTCCTAAGTTTGGGTATGTCTCCGAACAACCCTTCTAATATGTGATAGGGACCTCCATGCTCCTCTTACAATCCCTACAACACCCTAAATGCCCGAGGACAATTCTCATGCAGGATCACTCATGCCTCCCGAGGGCGTCACGGCTAACTGCGTGACAAGCTCCTGCTTGACCTCAGCAACCTTGACATGACTGGGCCAAACAGGCAGCAAAAAATTGCCGATACTCGGAATGTCGAGCACGCTTTGCAATGTTTAGACATTGACTGGGTTGGTGTTAAGGAACTTAAATTAAGTTACCATAATGGGGTTATACTAGGGTTTCCCCAATATAGTAACTGAATTTAAGTTCCTTAACAGCAACCCAGTTGAAGCTCAAGTAGCTTTTGCATGGGAATCTGCGATCACCTGAACCCTTCTAGTGACCAAATGCTCCACACTAAATGATGCACGTGCCTGGCTTTCAAAGTGCTCGCGGATGTCCTGCAAATCAAATGGTTGCATGCCCCCCCAAACAAATGCAGAAATCAGCCTGAGAATAAGCCGGTCCTTCAGAGGCCGCAGGAGCGTCTCGGATGCCTGCACTTGGGAGCTTCCGTAAACTTACTGGTGCTTAAGGGGGAGTGAGGGAGTATATATAAGTTTTTGGGTTAGGGTTGTTGAGTGAATCTAGGGACTCTTATAGGGGTGTCTATGGGTATATATAGGGATTATTAAAAGGGTCCGCTTCCCCACTCTCCCTTTAGCAACAGGAAATAAATGGGGGGACTCCTTACACACCTCAATATACTATTACGGTCGTTACTCTTGGTAGCCCCCCCGACCCAAAGAAATGCCCTCTAGTTTGCGGAAGCCCTTATTCCAAAAAAATTACCCGCCATTATTACAATATAATGTCAAGGTAATCCCCACATAAAGGGGTTTGGGGTTTAGGATTTTTTGGAGCATGTGAATAAGGATGTCCCGGCAGCATCCTCTGGTGTTCTCGTGTGGAGACTGACACTTTTCCTCTGATATCAAGACCCCTCCCCATGATATCAAATATTCCTATTCTGGTCTAGCATAATATGCTGGGAATATATGAAAGCTTACGAAATCGAACATTAGTGGGAGGGAATTCATGATTATGCTGCCCCACAAATTTTGTACACAAGCTTCCGAACACTGCATCTTGGCCATACCTCCTTACATCTCAGTTCACTTTGAGCCAGGGAGGGCTCAACCCTCATGAAATCCTGCATGCCCTTAGCCTTATATAATCCCTATGCATAATTATACTATTACTATTCCTATCAATACTAGGATTAGAACTGTTATCACTATTATACTTACTACTCTTATGGTTACTAGATCATGTAACCCCTATACCCTAAACCCTAACCCTAATCCCCAAACCATAAATCCCTCAACTCCAAAGCCCTGAAACCCTAAAATCCTAAACCCTATCTCTATATATATATATACATATGATAACCCCTCCTCGGCGCGGGCGTGCTCCGAGCGTAGCTCAGACACCTCCCGGTGAAGCTCGCGACGCTCCTTTCCGGCGGGCTACGTCTCCATCAGGGTAATTATGACTACTTTTAATCTTAGGTTTAGGGTTTAGAGTTTAGGGCTTAGTGTATAGGGTTTAGATACATTGGAGCTATATATGAGAATAATGCAACAGAACCATGCAAACTACTATAGTATATGTGGATTATTTTGGTATATTATACTTGTTGGGGGTTTGATAGTAGGGAACGAGGGACTATATTACATAGGGATTATACAAGGATTATACTCCCTTGTTCCCGACGAATCACCAGTAAGTTAAACTGGGAACGCGTAGCATGTATCCAACGACCACTTACGGATGTTCTTAAGTTTCGTGTTGCCCAAAGCTGTCACAATGGACAGCTTCCACAAATACCTCGTCAAATCGCAGACAATGCTCATCCCCATCTAGGATCCATGTGTTCAATCTTGGCTTAACCTGCAGCCGTAAACCCTAAACCCTAAAAAATATCAAACCTAAACCCAAAAACGCTAACATGTTAAAACACTGAAAACTCTAAACCCTGCTCCTTGTCATGCCTGCGCACGAGGTCATCTAGCTCATCGCAGTGCTCAGAGATCATTTTCTGAGCAATGAAGGGAAGGATTTTAACACAGGGCTTAGTGTTTGGTGTATAGGGATTCTGTAAAATAGGGGGAAATATATGGGCATTATATTTCAAAGGACAGGGGTTATATTATGTAGAGATTATATAGCAGTTGTATGGGGATTCTATACGGCTCGTATAGGGTGCATCTTCAGTTCAGCCGACGGCAAAATACCAACGTGTGACCACATAGGGTCGTGGGTTATAAAGGGTTATTCTCACAATAATACAGAAACAAATCGAACAATGGAAAATGAAATGTAGACTGTCATTCTACAGTAGTAGTTTATGGAGATTAGGGTTTCCCAAAATGAGGGGTGACAGTTTGGGGGTTCCCGTACTCAGGATTATAGTATTGTGGGATATGATTGGGTCTATATTGGGGTCTCCCTACTTAGGGAAACTTGCGAATTTCTCTCCCCACCTGTGCTGGATTGGGAAGATTGGCGGCGGGTGGATCGTGCTCTGATCTGTAAACCACATCCGGAGAGGAGGCTCTCAGGGTGGAAGCTTCAGCGTCAACTTTTGTGGTGGGAGGGTGTAGAGACGGGCGGGAAGGGCAGGCGCACGCCAGCCATCTCGAATGTGCTGCGCAGGTTGTACTACCCAGTATACCGGGCTGCGGCGTCGGAACCCCAAATATAGGGGAACTCTAGTAATCACTACAGATACATATTATGGTATCACAAGTGTAATTCCCGAAGAGCAAGCCAGCGGGTCCCACCATGTACTCCCAGTTTCCATTTCATGTTTATCCCTCTTGCCATCAGACACTCCAGTATTGGGGTAATATTCCTGTTCATTTGAGCGCCTAAGCCCTAAACCATATACACCCTAAACCCTAAACCCTAAACAGTGACGAGCTTGAGGCAAGGTTACGAAACAAGTCCAGGGTGGGCCTGTTTCTCCAGCTCTGCTGCAACTTGAATCTCATTGATGTCCAACTTCATGATCAGAACCTGCTGGCTGCAGTGTAGGAGTGTAGGGAAGCGCAAGTAAAAACACTATTAAGGGTCTCTTTAAGCGGGATGTAGGGTTAGGGCTCAAGGTTTCCCACAATTAGGCGGTACCTTTGTGGGCCCCCATTATGAGGACTGTAGTATTTTGGGGTCGATATTGCAGGACTACTGAATGTGCTTTGCCATAAATGGCTTTACCCACACTACCCTAGCATCCATCTCATATTCCATTGTCCTTTCCATTGGATTCCCCAGAGAATATCCCTAAATCCTATATGATCCCTTTACAACCCATGTATGTCCCGGGTAAAATATAACTCTCTATGCTCAACACTCTTTCTCGCCATGCTTTCACTTCTATCTTGCAACTTCCAGCAGGCCTCTTCAGAATCCTTGTTTGGNNTCGGCTTAGGGGCACAAGGGACCGCTGGGGAATGTGAGGGTATTCTGGGGGTTTGTATGGAGGGACTATCTCGAGACATGCTCATGTAGCTACATCACCTTCTTTTTCCTGGTCATGTTGCTTAAGAGCTCCTGAGACCATTCCGCGTGGGCTTTGCAAGCGGTAGCCCCCTGTCTTTAGCACTGGGTTCAGTGGCTGGTCCATTTTATTGGAACAACGGTCGCAGTGCTCCACCCATAAGCAAACACACAAAGAAGCCACGCGATGATCACAATATGTCACAGTCACAAAGGTAACATTAACAACTACGATGATTTGCGCTCTCACTTAGAAACCGGCCCACAAGCGAGCTGGGTGTGGACACGCCTCTGACAAGGTTCTTCAGGTCCTCGCGGCAAGCAGTTGTGGGGAGGCTCAGGAGGGGGTGGTGGTACTGCTGCTGCTGCTG
>CAJNIZ010011303.1:18573-36458 GCA_905231905.1 Symbiodinium pilosum | reverse complement strand
GAGCCTGGGGTTAACTGGGTTGCTGTTAAGGAACTTAATTTAAGTTACTATATTGGGGAAACCCTATTATTTACTATATATACCCATTATGGTAACTTAATTTAAGTTCCTTAACAGCAACCCAGTTTAATTGGGATTAAGGGCTGCGGGGTTTGGGGTTAAGGGTTTAGGGTTAAGGATTTAGGGTTAAGAGCGTAGGGCTTTAGGGTTTTAGGGTTTGGGGATGTAAAGTTCAGAGTTTTTGGTTTTAGGGTTTCGGGCTTAGGGTTTAAAGTTTAGGTTCCTGCACACAAGTTAAGGGGCTTCTTCTTGTAGTTTATACATAGGGGTTCCACAGGCTTTGCATTGGGATAGGTCAGACAAGGATTCCACGGTGTTTACATGCCGGCTACAGAGATTTTGAGTTGCGGGGCTCAAGTTTGGGGATCTTTTTTGGTAGCCCCCGCATTACGGACTGTGAGTTTAGGTTTTAGGTTTGAGGTTCGAAGAGTGCTTTCGGGTTCATGGATGAAGGACTGATAGTTGTAGGATGGGGTTTTACAAGTTGGACCCCTGCAATAGAAAAAATACAAGACTTATGTAGCATGTCCGGGTTTCAAATGGCCCTGGTAACCAGGTAGTACTAATAGCCACCTTACTCATACACGACAGAAAAGACAGTGATGACAAAATTGATACCCAAGATGCTGCTTCACTCTTTATGAGTTCATAGCCGTGGTTATGCCAGTTGCAACAGCAATTCCTTAGACCATCAGACGTCATACTGCTCCGTCTCATGCTGGCCATGGTGTTCTTCAAGACGAAATGGGCTTGTGGGTTGCAGCAGACTATAGGTGAACAAGGTTTGTAGAACATTTGCCACGCAGATGCGCCATTGGGCGAGACAGGCCGGCATTGAAAACTCTTAGTGGTAATCATGTCGCCAAATAATGATAACAGCCCACCACACCCAGCATAATGAATCCCCCACAGATTACGTCATTGTACTATATCCTGACCTTTTTGGCGTCTACGACGGCGCAGGTTGCAGAGTGAGGTGCAGGTGTTCATGATTGCGCAGCAAAAAAAAACAAGTCCATGGATTGCAGGGTTGTGTGCATCCCTTCATGCCGTTGCTGAAACCGAACCCCCTGATGGAACGGATGGTGCACAGAAAAAAGAACTGGAGAAATGCATCTACATGTAAATTAAGGCCCCATTTTGGTACCCCTAGATATTAGGTGCCGAAATATAATCTTTAACCAAAAAGGTCCATAATTTTGAGAGCAACCTTGACTCTGACATCCCAGTCTCACGGACCTTCCTGCCCATGGTGCGTGCACATGGGGATGGAAAATGGTGAGCTTGAAGTCATTCTGGGCCCAACATACTCTTTCCATAGATTTTCTTAGGTCCTGAAATGCAATCCTCACTTCAACTCATGTAACCCCCCCCATTTCCATTTTGTTTTCCATTTCTCTTCCATTTTGACTCTCCATTATACCTGGTCTGTACCCGAACCCCTACGTAAAGCCTAACTCTAAACTCTAAACCTTACATAGCACTACACAACCTCATCATCGGGGGAGAATATCCCAAAACCCTTAGCTCTACCTATCCCTATATAACCCTACATACTCCAAACCCTAAAACCCTTAGCTCTACCTATCCCTATATAACCCTACATACTCCAAACCCTAAACCCTAAACCCCCAAACCCTAAAGCCTCAACCCTAAACCCTAAACCCTAAAGTCTCAACCCTAAACCCACAAAAACAATGACTTCTGAACCCTTCTGGGCCTGCGGAGCGCTGCGAAGCACTGGGTTAGCTTTCCCTGGTATCCTGCGGCAAGTCTGTGAGCTCCCTTTAGAATTTGGGGTTTAGGTTAACTGGGGTTTAGGTATATTGGGTTTATATTGTGGTTATATTGGGATAAGGGAAAATAAAATGGAAACTACTATTTAGGGTTTAGGGTTTAGATTTTAGGGTTTAGGTTAGGTCCTGCCTTTATTCATTAACAGTCTATAGTAGGGGTCATATTGAGGGCTCTCTATAATCAGATTAACATCGTTATCCAACTGTTAATGAATGGGGGGCAGTACCCAAGTTATAGGGCCATTATACGAGTTTATATAGAGGTCGAATTGGAGTTAGTGGTGCATGCTTTCAGGGCTAATGGGTTCTTCGTTGCCAATGTGGGTGTGTCTCGAAAGACGGGTCACTCTTCCGTCATCTTAAGCAAGACTCCTCAAGATACTACAAGATAGACCACACAACTTTGAGCAGGTTGTCCAAAAGAAGCACTGCTCATATGAGGGCTCATATCTTCCAACCTCCAAATTAGGACCCTATGACCGTACTATGACCTGTATAGGGTCCTTGGTATATCACAAACGTCTCTGGAATCTGCGCTTGCCAATCATGCTAGGCGCAGAACTCGCACCTGGCGGCTTTCTTGCACCTCCGCTGGGTGCATCATCACCTGGTTTAGGGTTAGGGTTTAGCTGGGGTTTAGCCAAATGATCCATGTCTTTTTGTATTTATGGCCCCCGCACTCCGACGCCAAACATATACATTCACCTATATTTGAACCCTGTATATATATATCTATATATATATATATTCATACTCACCCTGTATTGGATCATACCTGTATCCCCGATGACCGACAATGTAGTGGTAAGTACCCAGTATTTGTAGGTATAACCCACCAAACTCAAGGTACTTGGGGGTTACCCGTAGATCCTGAACCCTCAGCCTCATAAACTATAAACTCATAAAAACCCATCTGTCTCCCCACACATCCTGCTTCTTCCCAGCTTGCATGCAATTCTCCATTTGATTTCCACTGCGTACTATTATGATGACAGGGGGCTACTACGTCGTGCGAATGCAACAACGCTCGTGTTTCAATACATTCATCTTGAGCCGGGCCCCCACCACTTTGATTGAGGCCGAGGCAGGCCAAAGGCATTATGGTAGTTTTGTTGGGTCCGACTGGGTGGGGGCCTAACCTAAGATTTATCCAGCGGCAGGTATCCTCACAATTCTCAGGTAACTCCTTTCTCGTCACTTCGTAAGCCCAAGCCGCAAGATACATTGTTGATTAGCAACAGTAGTCACTGAAGTGCCAGCTTCAAGCAATGACACTTTGACCTCCATTGGTGCAATGGTAAGTATGAACACTATGCTTTGCATGGGCCTTGCAGCTTTTTTCCAGCTCCGCCAGGTGCATCGTCACCTGGCTGCGGAACAGAAGGCCATTAACGATTGAACCCGTGCGGCCGGGAAGACCACACAGCAAAGTCAAATTCTCGCGCAAGGCGACTCAATCTTGCAACCAAGCTCTTCCTGAAGTCGTTATTACTATTACGATTATTACTACTCTCACTATTACTAACACTCTTATTGTTATCACTACTATTACGATTATTCATGTTATCATTATTCTTAGTATTACTATGATTGTTCCTATTTTCTGAACCCCGAACCCTTAATAACATGCGCAGGAGAGACCAAAAGAAGTCGTACCAGCCGCTGCGGCATCGGCTTCCTGCGGCAGAGGATTTGAGAGGGTTTTAGGGTTGAGGGCTTTAGGGTAGAGGGGTTTAGGGTCTAGGGGGTTGGGCCTGTAGTGGGTTTAGGGTAGAGGGAGTCAACACCTATCTTAGGTGGACCCCCCACCCAGTAATAGTGAGTGCAAGGGAGAATTACGGGATAATGGTAATTTATTAGAATCCTCTTACATTCCTACTATATCACGGTTGCGGGGGGTCTGCCTGACCTATTTCTCGCTGTAAGCCTCTTAACAAACATGAGTGCTGCAGGGAACGTTGCTCAACCTCCCTGTGTGCCCCTGACGTCCTGCAGAACAAATATATAGGGCTGATCATCTCTGCCGCACGGATGGCACATGCTTAGATGCAATTTTTCTACTAAACCCTAAACATCCCTAAACCCTATATTACCCCATAATGGTAGTTTCCATTCTATTTTCCATTATCCCAATATAACCCCAATATTTCGTCAAAACAGTCTAATTGTAGGATGGGCAGCGCCCTAAGAATCATCAGGAGCTTGTGCCTTTGTGGCACCTGTGACATGATAATATAGGAAGTGGCCTAAATCGGGCGGTGCACGCCTCCCCTGGCAACAATCGCTTGAATCTGGGTCAAGAGTCTTGCAGTTCAGGAATATAACCCCAATATAACCCCAATAGAAGTTTAGAGAGCTTCGCTCTCAATGGCTTGAACACTGAATCGGAATCGTCTTGGACTGTACCGATCATCGACACTTGGTACCTCTAAAGCAGGCCCTCTAGAATCAGTCATTAAGACTCCCAGGCAAATCCCGAACATCGTTGATGCCACTCCATGTGGGAGTTTCATAAACAGGCCTTCTTGCAGGGACTCCCAGGAAAGGACCCCCAGTTCTTGAAAATTCAATCCCAAGGAACACGCATCAGTTTCCATTTAGGTCTCCGGTTTCTTTTTCATTTGATTCGGCATTATTGGGGTCACTTCCCTACACCCTAAACCCTATATGCTACTAAACTTTACAACCCTATATAGCCCTAATATCCCCACATAACCCTGGGGTAACTTCCCAACACCTAAACTTCATGGCAAAATCCCCATACTGTTCTGCCTACCTTGCCGTTCCTTCTTCGCTGCTCAGTACAAGGGGTACATTACAATGCTCCTTGTATAGGGTTTAGCGCTCAGGTTTAGGGATTAAGATGCGAAACGTAGGGACCCCTAGAATCCCGGAAAGAAACTTGAACTTTAGAAAGAAGACACGCCTAAGCCAACATGCAGGTTGTTCAAATTGGGGCGCCTAAGGGACCTCATCTATGGCATTATCAGGGGTACAGGGTGCCCCTTGACGTATATACCTTTTAAACCGAAACAATAGAAATAATAGCTTCGATTTCAGATTGTCCATATCCCTATGAGCCCCTATATACTCCCAATATATCCCTATCAGCCCCTATGTAATCCCCATATATACCTATAAGACCCTATATAATGCCCATACTTCCTTGTGTACCCCTCTTAAAGTCACCTTGCGCAGGCCTGCTTAGTTTCTGTGATGGCGGTGGAATGCAGAGTGAAGAGCTCTGCCTGGAGGAAGGGTTTAGGGTTTAGGGTTTGGGGTTTTTGGTTTAGGGTTTAGGGACTAATAGGGTTTAGATTTTTTTGTCTAAATAGTGGATTACTGTTCGCTAGTCTCTTTCTAAAGGCGCCTTACCTACAGCCTAGGGGCCTAGTACCCCTCGTTGCTCCTCAATGAAGCAGAGTTCGGGGCTTTAGGTTTGGGGGTAAACCCTAAGCTCTTAACCTCAAACAAGCCCTGAACCCTAAACCCTAAGCCCCGTGTTTTGGAAGGGAGGGCTTGTGGGAGGCAGATCATCTCCAACAGACTCAACTCATCACCTCCCAGGGAATACTACTCCCCCGCCCCTAAAATTAAATACCCTTGAAGGCGTGTATAGGGGTCGTTATGTGGGGGTTATAAGGTTGATGTTTAGGGGTATACGTACAGGGGGGCGGGTGGGGGGTGGTTTTTAACATTAGGGGGAGGGGACTAGATCAACTATGTTGTAGCCACGTTGGGGGCCGGTGGACATTCTCTAGGGGCACCCTCTGTGATCCTCATAGGGTTTTACACATCCCCTTACTTTTGAAACACCCTTAGGCTGTTAGGGCCGGGCATTGTACCTGCAGCCCAAACTTCAGACCCTCCAGGTCGCTATAATGGGCTTAGGGTTTAGAGTTCTGGTCCCCCTTTACCAGACAGAGTAAGGCTTTGGGTATCTCATAAGATCCCCATATACCCCATAGTCCATCTACTTCAGGGGGACTATAAACCCTGAAATTTCCAAGCTGGAATTCCCGCTGCTTCCCAGGTTACAGAGCGCAGGTACCCTTTCTACATGGCCCCTACTCAGTCCACTAGAACCTTGGCAGGGTCGCTACAGGCTCCACTTACATATTCATATCTAAGCTTGGGGTGATCCAAACAGGGGACCTATTAAGGGACGCTAGGGGTTGTGGAGACGAGAAGGAACACGTAGGGGTCCTTATTAAGGTTTTGTTTGTGCGGTATACTAAGCTCCCGCAAGTACATCCACAGGCCCCATGCACTTCCCACTACTCCGATTGGCATAGATGGTGACTTCTGGAAACAAGCCTTTCCTGGTGCCTCCCAACAATCCAAGGGCTCACATTTTTACATTGGCATGAACTTTTGAAGTCCCAGCATACTCTCCAGACCCTACCTACATGAACTACAGACTAAAACTAGCTTGGGGGGAGCTACAAGGGGATGTGTAGGGAGTGCAGGGGGACCTGTTAAGGAATACGCTGGAACTTTGATCCAGGGGTCACATGATCCTTATACCCCCAATATAAATCCGACATAACCCTTGCACCCCCTACATAAAATGTTATAAAACCTACATAACCCTTTGTACATGGTAGTTTCCCAAAATAAGGGGACCCCAATATAGACCCCAAAATACTATAATCCTTATTATTGGGACCCCCAAAAAGGTACCCCTAATTTTGGGAAACCCCCATATTGAGGTCCCTCTATTTGTGGAAGCCATCATGTTATGCATCTCCACAGCAACGCAGCAGAAGCTCTCCTCCAGTGCCTCGTGCTCAGACAAAAACTCAGAACGGACCTGCTGTTGTGGTTTAGGGTTTAGGGTTCAGGGGTTTAGGGTTTAGGGTTTAGAGCTCGGGGGTTTTAGGGCCTTCTGCAGCAAGCATAAGGGCGACGCCTGGATTCTTGGTAGGCATGGTGGAGGATTCTATGGGGACACCATAATTTCAAGTAGCTGAACACCATAATGAGAAGTGGCTACGGCACTTGGGTTAAACACTTCTATAGCAGATGCTGGGGTGGGGGTTGTTTGTTGGTGTAAGATCTGATTGGGTCTAGCAGAGCCTAGCAGAGCTATGCAAAGATTCTACCGGGAGCCTTATAGGACAATGTAAAGATTACGAAATGCGGGGAGGTGTGTAGGGTTTAGGGTGGCTAGGAATGTATGGAATCTATGTGCTCAGTGAGGCCCTCCCCTTCCCTCATCATGCTCAACTTCAAAAAGCAGCAGTAGCACAAGAAGGGCCCCAAACCCTCAACCCTAGAATGTCGAAGCGACGCAGGTATGGCACAAGTTTGGCTAGTTCATTCACAAGTCTGGGGAAATCCCGCAGACACTCAGAAATATCTCCTACACGGTTTTGAAAGATTTCTCTACCTGAAGCAAAACCCAGCAATGGGTGCAGAAGCCCCAGTGTTCCTGCAGCCCTCTCTTTTTCCGCCCACCGCCTGAACCTCCTGAAGCCTAACCACATTCGGCTTAGCACTGAAGTCTCACGCCGTTCATGCAGGTATTCCCCCAAACCATGGGGACCCCTAAAATGGGAGCGCTGAAGCTTTGAGATCCTGCCGAAAAGCATTGTCCCCATAAATCGCGTGTCTTTTCCATTTGATTCTACATAATAGGGGTACTATCCCTAAACCCTAAAAACCTAAATAGTAGCTTCCAGTTCATTTTCCATGCTTTCCATTTGATTCTCCATTCCCCTTATATAACCTTAAACCCCTTATAGCCCTATCAAATCACCAGAACAACCGTATAGAACCCCTACATAATCCCTTTGATCAGTGTATGACCCTATAAAACCCTACATTTCCCTATATGACCTTATATAACCTCTATAACAGCCATACCCGCATATAAACCCCCAGAATCCCAAGGTAACCGCGCCCCAACTCTCGCAGCATGTTAGGCCCAGGCTGAAATCTCCTTCCTCAGCTGTGCCTCCATGAGATGTGGAGGTTTCCGGCAATTAGGGGTCCCTCTAAGGGGATATGAGGGTTACAGGGGATGTAGAGGGAAATATAGGGTTTAGGGTTTCCCAACATTAGGGGTCCATTTTTGGAGGTACCCAAAAGCCGGCATTATCTGGGGGCCCACTATTACGGGCCCGGATTGATAAAATGAGCCTCTCTCTTCTTGTTCTTCTATGTTGATGATGATGATGACATTCATTGGCATTACCTTGCCCAACTCACCCGCAGTCCCACCAGCAGCATCGCCCCCCGACAAAAATCTCAACAATAAGAAACATCACAGCCACTGGAAGAGAACGGCCCCAACAACAGCGCTTCACATCTCCAACTGTTAGAGGTCTTGGGATACCAGCTCACCCCTTCAGTGCTTGAAACCCATATAGTTTGGCACTTGCACCATCCAGGCCCCAAATCCTCAACCCTTAAGTGCAAGCCCTGAGCCCCCAACCCCCATAACCCAAAGCTTAGTGTACAGGGGCCTAGATGACTACTAACATGATTTTGAGGACTATGCTATATCATACTTGTATACGGAACCTGGTACCATCATGATCGCAATCATCCCTATGCACCCCTATGTAATCGCATTTTGATTTTTCTTGACCATTTCTGCCTGAATTGTTGGACTAGAGCAACGCTCCTGTAATATCTGAGCCTGAAAACGTTACCAACATTATGGTCCAACAATGGTTATATGAAACCTTCAGTTGTAAACTCGGAAACCCCGATCCCTAGGCCCTAACCCTAACCCCTATAAACCCCCCTATAAACCCCTGTATACCCCTGTGCAACATCTTTTAGAACCCTGGCACCTATACCCCTTACCCCTAAACCTCCCCCTAAAGCCTACACTACACCCGTAAAGCCCAAAACACCTAACCAACCACCCCCCCACCCTCCCGACCCCTAAACCCCAAACTCTTGGCCGAAACCTGGCACTCCCGAAGCTCAGAGCGTACGGAGTCCTTGGCCTCCTGGCGATTTCTGAACACGAAAGGTTTAGGGTTGAGGTTTATATAAAGGTTTTATAAGTGATATAAGGGCTTCACAGGGGTTATTATATTTATGGGGGCTATTTATATACACATATATTCATAAAAATATAATACATATACATATAAATACAAGGGCTTTATAGGAGTTATCTAAAGGTTTTGTAAGGGTTACAAAAGGAATCCTGCAGGAAATTGTTGTGCTTGGAGGGCCAGGGGGACGCAAGTCCGAATAATGACCCCAGTTATCCGCATTATTAACTTACTTATTGAGCAACTTGACCCTCCAAATAGGCAGTAGTAAAGCCAAGAAGCTCTGCAGAACAAGGAGGACGAATAAGCTTTCCGAAGATCAACCCTGATTCACATGGCTCAGGGTTTAGGGTGCATGTAGGGGCTATTTAGGGGTTATATAGGATATACAGTGGTCAAGGCATATAGGGGTTCTATAGGGTATCTAGGCGTTTCCGTTCCCTAGGGCTATATAGGGGTTATGTAGTGTTATCTACAACGTCGAACCACCTGCGACCCGAAGCTTGGACATCCTTCTACAAGATGGCAGCACTACCAAGTATATTGGGGTAATATTGGGATAATGGAAAAGAAAATGGAAACTACTATAGTATATTGGGGTTATATTGGGGTTATCTTGGGGTAATATTGCGAAAATATCATGTGAAGCACCAATATGACACTTCTCACGTTTGACTTCCACAGCAGTACTACGATTCAGTACCTTTGCTGCGGCCTCTGATGGCTACAACCGACTAGACATCACTAGAACTACTGGTGCTGCCCTAGCCTCCAACAGCAATCGCATTACTACGGCCACCCTAAACCCTGAATAGTAGTTTCAATTTTATTTTCCACTATCCCAATTGTTATTAGTACTACTATCAACATATCATTAGTATTGAATTGAGATCAGTATTCCCAGAACTTGGAGATCTCCAGTCCTGCAGTTCAGTGCCCCGCTTCTTGCTCTTGCGTACCTGCTCTGAAAGGTGCTCGGCACCTCGGTCAGGAAAGTGAGGCTTGGCAGAAGTCTCACCAAAGACGGCTGCAGGGAAGTTTGACTGGGTTTCCGATAAGTTTTGTGAGTGCTTCCGTCGTTCTATGGTTTGAGGGTCCCTTAAGAGGCGTTTCCTGCATAACAGGTGTACTACAAAGTGGTCGACTCCTTGACCGACAGCCTCCGAGAGCTTCAGGAAGCTCCAGAACAAGCATTTCCAGTACCGCGGTGCAAGTGTATCAGCGGGATCTTGGTAACTCCAACCCTTACAAGCACCCTGTTAGAGTAGTGTTTTTTTGGTAGTTGACCCTAGTAAGATTATATTCCGTATATAAAATACTATACCCCAAAAGGAGGATATAATCTTACTCTATATTGGGTACCATAGTATCCCAAAATAAAATACTACTCATTAGAGCTTGGGGAACCAACATCTCCTTAGTAAAGTTGTCGACTCTTCGCCTGGATTTGGAGAGTTGCACTTCACAAGTCGCCAGGCCAAAGAGAGGAGCAGGAGCTATTGCATCACTACAGGATCTGTTCCCTGTTTGGGTTCCCATCACAATACGGCCCCGGAGGACACAGTCTTACTCTATGTTGTGGATTGTACTATTCCCAATGCTACTTACATGGAAGCCGGGTACATACGGGTTGTGTAAGGTATGTAGGGCTCATACTTTCCTATCTAGCTTCAGTTCACATTACCAGAAGCCAAGATTTACGATTTCCATGCATCAAACTTACAGCTGGCTTGTGACGTGTCTTACTATTGAATGGGCTCTCTTCCATGCTGACTTGGGTTCAGGATTCGGGGAAACGCGCATGCCGCCCAAACCCTAAACGCTCTAAACCCTGATCTCTAAACTCTGGGAACACTGGAGGCTTCATGGAGCTTGCGACCAAGGCTTCTCGCTGTTGCCACTGTCAGCAACACGCTGCAAGACCAATTATATAAAGACCCATACTCGGGACCCAGCAACCAGGTCAGGGCCCATATCAGGGGCCCACAATAGGACAGTAGATTAAATAGTAGCTTCCATTTTCTTTTCCATTATCCCCAGTATAACCCCAATATAACCCCAACACAACCCTAATATTACAGTCCCCCTTAAGTAGATAGAATATGGGATATATGGGGATCTTATTATAATATACCCAAAACCATATTCTATCTACTTAAGGGGGACTATGCCCCAATGGGATTGTGTTGCCGTCGTTCTTGCAGTCAAGCCGCGCTGCGTCATCTCCCGGAGTTCTTCGCTAAGCATCCTGGCAGAGCGCATTTTGGGAATCTAGGGTAAAATATAGGGGATATATAAGGGATATATAGGGTTATATAGGATTTAGGGCTTAAGTTTCCCAAAATGGGGTTACATTGGGGGCTTTATATTGGGGTTATGTTGGGGCTATATATTGGGGTTATATGGAGGTGGGGTTACATTGGGGCTTTATACTGGGGTTATATGGAGGTGGGGTTATATTGGGGCTATATTGGGGTTATATGGGGGTGACATTGGAGTAATATTGGGATACTATCTCATTGGAATGGGTACTACCCGGCCTTAAAACGCCACCACCCCCAAGCACCTCCCAGCCGATAGGGGGTGGGGTGTCCCGAAGGGGGTGGGGGATCCTTAAAGTTGTGTTTCTCCATCCTTAGTAAGACGGAGCCGTCTTAACATCGCCAAAAATGGAAATAACCTCGAGAAAAAACTGAAATATACTGAAATATGATCGAACAACTCGCTCAGACTTTCGGCTTTCCAACTGCCGATTTTTAGTAGATTCTATTTTTCCTCTCTTCGATCGTTTGCCGTTGTTTTCTTTGTTCCCTTCGATTTTTGGCCGATTTCGGTGTGTGGTTTGCATTTTTCCCCGGTGTTGTTTTGTTTTTACGTCTTGGTGGGCCTGGGATCTCATTTCAATTCTTGACACCTCCTGTCTCCTCAGGGGATCGAGAAACACAACTGGAAGGGGAGTTAGCAATTGTTCCTATAGGGGTTATATAGGGGTTATTTTGGGGTTATTTTGGGATAATGGAAAATAAAAGGGAAACTATTATAGGGTTTAGGGTGAGCCCCTTCCCGAAAAATTGAACATCCTACTGGCCTAATATTAAACCTTCCCGGCAAGCCCTGACTACAACAGTCTCATCATGGATTTGTCTAGATATTGGGTGTTTACCTGGAACAATGTGGCTGGCTCCTTTTCAGAAGATTATTGTAAGTACTGTAGTAGGGTATCAATGGGCACTTAACGAACACACCCCGATTCAGAAACTATCAACTTCCCGAATCAGAAGCAGAAACTATCAGTCCCGATTCAGAAACTCGATGACTTTCGATCGATCTCAAAACTTCCAACCCAGATTCCCAAACATACTTATGCGATGCAGAAACTTGCTGAAGCCTGTGGAGGGACTTCTGGTGTGGGTGGGTGGCTATGGATTCTTTCAGATTGCCTAAATCCCAAACCCATCATGGTAGTTTCCAGTTTATCTTCCATTCTCCCAATATAACCCCTATATGATCCCCTTTTAGGAGTTTAGACCTAAACCCTATAGTAGTTTCCATTTTATTTTCCATTATCCCAAAGATAACCCAAAAATAACCCCAAAATAACCCCTATATAACCCCTATATAACCTTATATATTATAGGAGTTTTTGTTTCCAACTCCCTGGCTTCAGTTTCCCAATCGGGGGCTTCCCAATCGGGAGGTTTAGTTTGGGTGCTGCCCTCACCCTGTAACAGTCTATATGTAGGGTCTTATTAAAGGTTATTTATAACTGTATTATAAGTACAATCCGGCTGTTACAGAGTGAGAGCAGTACCAAAGGTTTAGTTTCCGAATCCGGTTTGCTTCCAAACGAAACGTCTCTGGCCTCCGAACCAGGCGGTTTAGTTTCTGACTCACAGTTGCTCCCGCACCAGACGGCTCGGTCTCGGAACCAACTCGTTACTGTTTCTTAGTAGGGAATATGGGAATATAATCCATAGGAACTACCTAAACCCCAAAAGTATGTAAAATAATAGCCCTAAACCCGTAATAATGGCCATAAAGGCCATTATTTTACATACTTTTGGGGTTTAGGTATATTGTCATGTTCCAAACTAAGCCCCGGTAAAACTCTGACTCATGGCTTCCCATTCGTACGTGACCGAAACTTGACATTGACACCCCGAGCTTGCTCTGAACTCCCTAATACATGCTACTACTATTCCTTTTGTGACTGTTACTACTGTTATTAATAATGTTATTACTTAGGAGGACCCCTCACCCTGTAATAGTGGTATAACCGGAATATAAGAGGACCCTAATATAATCTTTATTATCCCTTATAGTCACTATTACAGGGTGGGGGGTCCACCTAAGTTATTACTATTAAAGCAAGTCCCTGAGAGACACCTCGTGTGCGGGCCACGCTGGGGAGCGGCGCTTTGATTTCTCCCGGCTGCTCCAGATCAATAATCATGCGAACCAACCGCAACATCTTTTCTCTTACTGGCGGTTACTAGGGAATAAGGGAATATAGTATATAGGGATTATATAGGGATTATATTCCTTTCTTCCCTACTAGACCCGCAGTCAGTTCTGGTGCACCTTTGAAGCTAAAGGACACTCATGCAAGCACGCTCTAGAACATAGTCAAATATGTGACTAGACGACTCATTCTCCCAAAAGACCCTGAATGTAGTTTCCACTTTCTTTTCCACTACCCCTATATAACCCCAATATACTAAATAGTAGTTTCCATTTTGTGTTCCACTGCCCCTACATAACCCCAATATACTAAATAGTAGTTTACATTTTCTTTTCCACTACCCCTACATAACCCCAATATACTAAATTGGAGTTTACATTTTCTTTTCCACTACCCCTACATACCCCCAACATACTAACTGTAGTTTACATTTTCTTTTCCATTATCCCTATATAAACCCCATATATAACCCCTATATAACCTACACAAACTGCCGAGTCACATCTGCTTCTCGGCAGATTGCTTATCGCGCGTTTGCTGCTCGCGGTGATTGTCGGCCTGCAAACATTCGAGGTGGTTGCCAGGTCAGCAGCAGCATGCGCAAATTCCCCTGTACCAGGTGTCATCCTACTTAACCCGTGCTGCGAGTACTTCTTACATCTGACTCATGTGACCATCACGTTGAAGCCCGAAGCCCTAAGCCCTATACCCTACAGAACCCCCTTTTCAGAAACCTTAAACCCTAGTTGCGTGGAGAACGCTACAGGGAAGATTAGCATGGCCACTGCGCAAGGACAGGCACTCAGTTGCCGAACGTCGAAGGCTGTTTTTCTTCAAGGAAAAGGCTGGCTTTCTTAGGTTAGGGTTCTAGTGTAGGCCCTCCCTGGGTTAGGTTAGCTTAAGTTTACTTCTTAGAGGGACCTTGTGTGTCTAGCTCAAGGAAGTTCTATCTGTGTGCATTTTGGTAACCACGTAGGTTATCAGCCGTAGGTTACTCTGTAGGGGTTCTACGTGCTGAGCTAAGAGACCGTATCCTGGTAAGGGATTTGAAGCGGCTTCCTGGGCATCTAGTTCTAGCTGCCTAGCGTTGTGCGCCATGGATCCTATGATGAGGAACCGTGATAGTGCATCAGGAAGCTTGAATCACGAAGTGGAAGAGAGTTTTGCTGCTGATGCAGCATATCAAACAGCCTTGGGTCAATCCTTGCAGAACATGCAAGAATCGATGGTAGCAGATGCGGGAGTTAGACCTGGTGAAGCTTCGCCAGGGGCTATGGAGCAAGGTAAGGCGGCTGTGTTAACAGCGAGCCCGAATACGATGGAGCGGGGAGGTGTGGCCACGATGATGGCAAGCCCCTTCCATTCAGATAAGGTTCATGCGGAAGTGGAGCTCTTGAGGAGCCGCCCTCACACATTGGATCAGGATGCCCAAAGGGTGGGTGCTGATGTGGATGAAACAAGTCTTGGGGATCGGGTGTTTGGTGGACAAGAGCCGCCTTACTTTCAGGAAGACTTCACTGGTGAAGCTGTGAGACTGGCTAGACTGGAGAGTTCTTCTGAAGGTGCACGGCCTTTGACACAGGAGCCTAGAGCGGTCCCCCCGCTACAAGCCATGAGTACACGAGTATCCGAACCTGGACACATTGCATATGCGGTGTCTCCATTGCAGCCTCCGGAGGTTAGAACAGGGTTGGAGGAAGAAAGGGTCAGTGCAGCGGGAGCTACGCGAAGTCCGGAGGACATGCAGCAACCAGCTGTTACTCCAGTTTCTTTGGGGCCTGGATCTGTGCGGGTAGCTGAGGTTCAGCCTCTGAATGCAGAACTGGTGACTAGACCTCTTCCGGATGATGTTCGGGAGCTTGTTCCAGCACTTCCTTCGTCGGGTGGTGGATTGGAAGCATTGTTGATGCAAGTGATTCAGGAGAATCATGCGCTTCGAATGCGGGTGGATCAGATGGAAACTCAATCCAGCTGGCATAGCGGAAGAACACAAACAACTCATCCAGATCCAGATGCAGATGCTCGTATGAGCTCACCTGTATCATTGATGCACCGCAGTGTGGGAGCGGATATGACATCAGTAGCCGGTAGGGTAGCTGTACAGTCCGTCTCGCACGCAGTCCCAGGGGGCCTCCTAGACCAGGGTAAAGGGAATAGAGGGGTTTCTATGGCAAGAGATGGTGTAAGGTCCATGGGTGGTAGTATGGTAACTGGGGGATACGGGGGTTCACTTGGAAGGATGGAAGGGTTGCTTCCTCGACATCTTCAGGAACCCACGTTGGAAGCACGGTCTTCAGGGTCCATTGGGTTTGATAGCGGGTTGCGTGGTGGGGTCCAAGGGACAATGGGTGTATTTCCTCGGGAATTGCCTCCAACACCCCCACTTCCTATAGCAAGCCCGCCTTATGTACCCCCTAATGCGGCCTCAAAGGTATACCCAGGGATGTTGGTTCCACAGGGAAGTTCCGGGATGCCGGTTGCACGGGTACAGACTTGGGTTCAAGAAGGGGACTTGGGATTTCAAACTCCTAGGGATAGGGGGGTGTGGACTGTTAACGAACAGGGTTACCCAGTGTCTCCTGGAGGAACTGTGATTAAACCGCCCCCTGGACCTCCCCCATCGGACTACTACCTAACGCCTTCCACCCAAGAGCCCCAGATGGCCCTCATGAATCAGCCGGCATTGGTTTACCCTGAGATTCCTGTCGCAGTAGGGAGTAGTCCTGTACCGGCTGTAAACCCTCCGCCTGTGGTAAGTAATGCTTCAACCCTGGAAAGGCCCGAAGAACCAGCTAAGTACATCTCGGAGTTACCGAAATTAGCAGCAGTGGACATTAGTTCCTCAGCAGTAATGTGTGGAAACTGGCTAGCGCAACTTCGTCAGATATTCGCAGGGCTAAGTCCTTCAGCTGTAGTTTGGTGGCAGTCCGTGGAGCAAGCATCGTCCAAACATTATCAAAGGTGGCTGGTCGCGGATCCACTTGATAGACTTAGTCTAGATCCTAGCGGGGTGATTGCGGCATTCAATGAGGTTAAGTATCAGAGGGTTGAATCCAGGGCGGTGAGTCTCATTTTGGGTGCTATACCCCAGAATCTAGGGATGAGGCAGTGTCCAATAGGTGGCTTTCCACAGCAGCCTTGTTGTTCCGCATTCAGTGTGTGTATCAGCCAGGGGGATCCAGTGAGCGTTCAATGCTGTTAAGCCAGCTTACTGTTCCCGAAAGCGTTACTACTACCAAATCTGCGGTTGCTATGCTTAGGAAATGGCAGCAACACTTCTATCGTGTAAGGGAGTTAGGAGCATCCATGCCGGACCCATCTCTCCTTTTGGCGGGGATCGACAAAGCCACAGCAGCATTGCTGGCCCAGCATCATGCATTGGGTTTCAGGGTGAATGCTTTTAGGCATAAGGTTGCCCTTGATTATAACCCTACGGTCCCCACGGTGGTTCAGTTGGTTAGGTTATTGCAAGCCGAGTGCGAGGCTGCCGTGTTAGGTCATGAAGGGGTGGCCCCAGATAAGAAGGCCCGGGCGGCCGCAGCTCGTACGGAGGGAGGGGCTGAAACTGCTGTAGCTAAATCCCCCGTAGTCCCCAAATATGGAGAAGAGATTAGTCCTACAGGGGTTAAAGCCTTGGAAGAAGGAAAGGGGGGTAAAGCTAAGGGTAAGGGGAAGGGTAAGTCAGGGGATGAAATGAACCCATGCTATGCCTTTAATCAGGGTAAGGGGTGTAAGTTCGGGGATTCCTGTAGATTCAAACACGATCGCGCTCAAGCACGTAAACAGAAACGTTGTTTAGCGTGTGGACAGGAGGGCCACTATAGACCTGAATGCCCTTTGGTAGCTCCCGAAGATAGGCAGGTGGTGTCCCAGTCTGACAACAGTAATCCCTCGTCTCCCAAAAACCCATCTAAAGCGGGTAGCCCTTCTAAACCCAAAGCAGGCCCTCAAGCCAAGAGTGTGATAGAGGATAGTGCAACATCCTCCACTGGTAGTGGCATTCCCGCGGTAACGTCTGAGGGTTCAGCAAAGGCCCAAGAGGCTCTGTTAGCAGAAGCGGCGAAGTTACTCAAGGGTGTATCTTTGAAACATCTGAGGGTACATGAGGGTGAGGATGCGCTCCAGGAGCTAGGAACAGACAAAAGCTGGCTAGTCAGCGCGGTCAGTAGCGCCTCAGATAATAATTTTGCGTTGGTGGACAGTGGGGCGACCAATGGTCTACGCCCGGCCACATTGCAAGAACTTGAGGGGGCTAGGAAGATAAAGGTAGATTTGGCCGCAGGGGGAACGCACCTCCATATTAATGAGCATGGAACGCTTCTCAGCGCTCAACCTTGTCAGGTTTTTTTGCCTGCCGGTTACCTTGTTCAATTGGGGTTTTCCATTACATGGCGTAAGAAGGGTTGCGTTATTAAAAGACGGGGTAAGCCTGCGTTAGAGGTAACGGTGTGCAAAGGGTGTCCCTTGGTTTCCAAAGAACAGGGTCTGAAGCTTCTCCAAGAGTATGAGGCTTTGAGGGAGCTAGAGGATATTCCAGCGTTGAAGGGTTTG
>CAJNIZ010011303.1:8088-18454 GCA_905231905.1 Symbiodinium pilosum | reverse complement strand
GTGAAGTGTTGCTTCATTTGTTCTCAGGGTCCCAGAATTGGAAGCTTCCCGGATTGGTCGTGGAAGTGGAAGAATCCAAGGGGTGCGATCTTCTGGGTGAAGAGGTTTGGGATCATCTGTTGTTATGGGCGATTAAAGGGGTTCTAGGGGGTGTCGTTGGAGGGCCCCCATGTAGGACCACTAGTCGTTGCCGCAATTCCCTAGATGGGGGTCCAGTCCCAGTTCGGGATAGATCGGAGGGCCGTTGGGGAATTGCAGGGTTAGATGGAGAAATGCAGCGGATGGTACAGGAGGATAATGTGCTCTGGCTGCGGTTTTTGCTCCTTTATGCAGTAGCCCAAGCGGCGGCTGACGGTCCCCCAATGCCTAGTTACGATATGGGTTCTCATTCATGGCCTCAGGGCATTACAGACCCATTGGAGTTGGCTAAGTGGGCCCTGCAACAGGCGGCTAAGAATATGCAATCATCCCAGGTTTCAACCCCCAAAGACAATGCCTTGGTTAGGAAGGTTCTGTTTGCTTGGGAGCACCCAAGGGATCCGGAAGAGTATGTTAGCAATGCCTCCGAAGAGGCTAGCATGCAACCATCTTGGTGGGCGTTCCCCGAGTGGGATGATTTTAGGAGGCTTTATGGGTTATACCTGGCTTCTTTCGATCAGGGTACCATGGGTCATTGGCGTCCTAAACCCACTAGTCTGGGCGCAAGTAGTTGGTGGTTGTTTGAGGCGTTGCATGCAAGGTTCTTGACATCAGAGCAGCGACGCACGTTTAGCCATCACTCAAGCAACCTACGTCAAAGACTGAGGGAGTCATCAGGTTGGGCTACGTGGGCTCCAGGGTTGGTAGGAGCGGTCAAGCAGTCATGGATTCACTGGAGAACTGAGCAATCGCAGCAATCTTTAATTGAGGAGCGTAAGGCCCATTTGCATAAGGTTACCAAATCGGACCTTTTAGCACGCCACCTTGCAAATGATCACGTTCCTTATCGTAAAGATTGCAGTGTGTGCGTTGCTGCTCAGGGTAGACAACGTATGCATAGGCGATCTCAAGCAAAGGGGGTCTATGCCGTGTCTTTCGATTTAGCGGGACCTTTTAGCCCGGGGCTAGGGTACGACACTACTGCTTCAGGGAGGGACAGACATCAGGGGTATAGATATTTTTTAGCATGCGCCTTTACGATCCCGGTGCCCACTGATGGGGTTGATCCTTCCCCGGTACCACCTCCTTCAACCTCAGCACCCCCTGCACCCATTTCGCCAGTTGAGCAGTCAGGGTCAGAAGAACCTTCAGACTTGTTCAGGGAGCTCTTTGGTTCAGAGTATGGGGATGTAGAGGATGAGGGTCCCGTTTTGGAGCCCCTGGTTGTCTGGGATGGTGGGGAAGATTTGGCGGCAGCCGGGGTATCAGCCATCAATGGTTCCGCACTGCGGAAGGTGACACATCGTATGTCTAGAAAGGGTCCTGAAGCCCCAGATAAGCCTATTGAGCCCCCTCCACTGCCACCTCCTGCGGAGGTACCAACAATCCGAACCCGCATGTTGACATTAGGAACCCCCGTACGCTCCAAAAAGGTTAGGGATGTTCTTCCAGCCATTCAAGGCATTATCAATCGGCTAACTGCAGCAGGATTTCCGGTGAATAGATACCACTCGGACCGTGCAGGCGAGTTTCGGGCGCGTCCGCTTGTTCTATGGCTAAAGAATCAGGGCATCCATGCAACTTGGGCTCCAGCGGAGACCCCTCAAGGCAACAGGGCTGAACTAGCTGTTCAGTTGTTAAAGGGCCTAAGCCGTAAGCTTCTTTTTGCGGCCAAATTGCCCGTTTCCTATTGGCCCCTGGCAGTCCTTCATGCATCGCAAAGGGCTTGGGTGACTTTGTTCACTGAACTTGGCATTCCTCAACCAGCTCTTTTGCCATTTGGACTAGAGATACAGGCTAGGTGTAGATTCCGGGTAGGGGATGGTGCCTGGGCAGCACGCACGCAAAAGGGACAGTACGTGGGCCAAGCGCCTGACACGCCAGGCGGTCACTTAGTCTTGGTGCCTGGGGAAGGGGGTAATTTTAAGGTTCTTTTGACCAGCACAGTGTTCCCTCTAGGAGCGCGTGAAGACAAACCGGCTCGGCCGCGTTACCGCATTAAGGGTAAGTCCAAGCCTCATTTCGCGTCGCGTCCTGTTTCCGTGGTGGCTTCGTCGGCCGCACTGCCTGTGAGCTCTGCTGAGTTGGCCAGGTTGTCACCTGGGGGGGAGTGGGAGTATGATTCGGATAGTGGGGCAAGTAGTTTTTCTTGCGTTTCAATGGAAGAGACGGGAGAATATGAGGACACTGAGGCCCCAAATGTAGGAAATCGAAGTCCCAATCATTCCGGAGGTGAAGCGGAAACGCTCCCTGCTGGGTTTGAGGGTTGGGAATTCAGGGATGAAGGGAAAATCGAGATAGAAAAGCGACCTTAGTAAGGGGATTGGGGAAATTTCGGGTCCTTAGAATGGAGGGCGGAGTATCCTCAATGCCTTCTTGGAAGAAGGGCGCTATGACTTTGATAGCTGTCTAGAAGTCTTGCGTACTTGTGTTAAGGGTTTTCCTACCCCAATTAGGTCAGGCCTAGAAGGGGATAAAGCGTATGGGGTGTTGGGCCTCTATTGCCAAGGGGGTTTGAAGGGTATTACCCGGTTCGCTAGGAAGAATGATCTTTTGACTAGGTACCTCAATGGCTTCGTTGGTCAGCATTATCCAAATGGGAGCTGGATCACATTGTATCTTTCAAGGAACACCGATATGATGGTCCACCGGGATTCTCGAAACCTCCAAGATCGTCCCTCATGGATAGTTGCGCTTGGTGATTTTCAGGGTGGAGGTTTGTGGGTAGGTAGTGGGAGTGATCAGGGCCCGGTTTTGAAGCGGTTGCCTGATGGAAGGCTCGCAGCGGGGCTCGTTTTAGATATCCACAACAACCCCCAAACTTTTGATAGCTGCAAATGGCATGAAACTCAAGCGTGGCTGGGAAATGATCGTTGGGTTTTGGTTGCCTATACTCCTAAGGGTTTTGAAGGGGCTATTGAGGGTTGTAAGCAGGAATTGGAGTCTTTGGGTTTTCCTGTGGATTCGCTGTGTGAAGTAGGCAAGTGTGACCATGACAGCCCCAAGGAATTTGGTCCTTCGATTGGGAAGTTTAATCCTGATTCCGTACCGCTTGCGGATGAAGGAAAGTCTAAGGAAAGTTGGGAAGTGTTGTTTCCGGTTGAGGTATGGGACGAAGGCACCCATGCGAGTAGGGTTGAGTTGCACCAGGAGGCCGTGGATTTTTGCCTACGTACTTTGAGAGATCTCCAAGAGGCTCAGGCGCCGACTCTGGCAGCCAAGTTGGCGGAGCTAGTGAGTATTGCTAGGTCAAACTGTGAATATCAAGAGGCCGTATTGGAAATGATGCAGCCCCAACCTGAACGTGAAGTTAGCCTACGTGCTCTGAGTCAGGATGTGCCACTATCCACATGTGATCCAACTCCAGAAGAAATATTTCTACAAACTCGCACTATTGCACTTGACGCCGCGCGCCGAGAACTTGATAAGTGGCGCGGCCCTGGAGAAGAAGAGATCACGGCGCTGGAACAGACGACCGGGGCAGTCATTCGCGTAACAACCGACCAAGTCGAAGAGTGGATCCGTGCCGGGGAGAATGTGATTCAGCTCCCAGGCAAAGTCGTGCTGACCCGAAAAGCCGGCGTAGGCCGCAGAAGACTGCGCGCGGTGGTGTGTGGGAATCACTTACCATCGGATGCATTAGGACTATCTAAGGGCGACCTTTTTGCCAATGGCGTGGAAGCCTTGACAGTTCGAGCGGTGCTCGCGTACGTGGCTACAAAGGAGGGTTGGTATGGGTGCGTACTAGCACGCGCGTTTTTATATGCGCCTGCTAGGTCGGCCCAGCAAACCGGTGAGCGGGTGATAATGGTCCGTCCTCCATACTTCTTAGTACAGCTCGGGCTGCTGCAATCTTGCCATAGGTGGCGAGTAGTCAAAGCCTTATATGGCCTCCAAACAAGCCCACGTGATTGGGCTGTGTATAGGGATGGTGTGCTAGCGGCGTTGGAAATTTCCTGTGAGGGTGTAGTTTTGAAACTCCACCAGGGAGTCTCCGATGAAAGTCTTTGGTTTGCCAAGTGCCCGGGTGGGCATGTTTGGGCTATCGCCGTGGTTTATGTTGAAGATATTTGCCTGTTCGGACCCCAAAATGTACTTGAAGCCATAGTCAAGGGAATCCAAGATAGATGGAAGACGTCTAGCCCTTGCTGGACGAGTAGTGGGCATCCTGTTAGTTTTTGTGGGGTAGAATTGGTACAAGACCACCCGAGGGTGGCGCTTGTCCCAACTAGCATACTTGTCAGAGATCCTCACTCGATATAATGTCAACACAACAGCGAACGTCCCTTTAGTAAGATGGGATGAACCAGAGCCTGAGGACACCACTCCTGAAGGAGTAAAAAAGAAGCACAAGCGATAACTGGAGCCCTGTTATGGGCAGTAACACGGAGTCGCCCCGACTTAATGTTTGCTGTGTCAAAGATGAGTCAGTTCTGTACTAAATCCCCCCAAAGGGTAGTGGAACTAGGACATCAAGTGTTGGCCTATGTAAAGCATACCCTGGACTACGGAATTGATTTCCTGTTGCATCCTGGGCCAGCATTCGGGTCACATGGGCAGCTTGCTATGCCTAGATCTCCTGCTGTAGTAGAGTTGTACTCAGACAGTTCCCATGCTCCGAACGGGGGCCGATCTACGCAATGTAGTATGGTACTTTGGCTAGGAGCCTGTTTGCTTTGGGAGTGCACCCGTCAATCATTCACCACGTTGAGTAGCGCAGAGTCGGAGCTAGTCTCCTTAGTACACACGGTGCAAGTAGGAGAATCCGTCCAGCCGATAATAGAAGAGCTGATTGAGCAGACCACTCAGCTCTCCTTACAAGGGGATAACGCGGCATCAATTCGGGCTTTCGAGCCTGTGTCCGGTGGCTGGAGGAATCGGCATTTAAGAATGCGCGCGGCCGCCGGCCGTGAGCGGGTAGATGCCGGATCTTTAGTTGCTCAGCACATTAGTGGGGAGTATCAAATAGCGGACCTAGGAACCAAGGCTTTGGGGTCAAGTAGGATAGCTTTCCTGTTGCGCTTAGCTAACGTCACTCGCAGTGATTGGTCTTCAGTACTGAGTCCTGCAGAGAACCCAGAATTTCGAATGCTTCGGGGACTGAGTACTTGGTCAAGAACGGCCAATGAAAGGGCGCTGCGTAGCTTGATAGGGATAGCGGGCAGGGGCTATGAGGTAGGACCATTGACCTTGTTTGTTCTTACCCTACTTGTAGTGGTACCCGGTGCGTCAGCACAGCCCTTGGAGCCGGAGATGTTGTTCTCTTGGTTTGAGTGGACCATAGGGTTGTTGTTGGTACTAGGGACCGTGGTTCTTAGGCAGGGTTGGTTCTTCTTGACAGGTGGTATGTTGGCTGGGTCCGTTCCTCAACAGACAGCCCTTCCACAAAATGAGCCACCTGAGTTGGACTACCTAGATGCTAAAGAAAAATACACAGGCCTCACTCTCGTTCAACGTGCTCGTTTGCGTAGGCAACTTCTCAAGGGGGAGATTGTAGAAGCACCAATTCTTAGGATGAGGTTTGGGGGCCTGCCTACATGGCTACAGGGCCCTGAGACGGAGCTACAAGGTTCCAGGGTTCAGACTGGGGGAAGCTCCAGTAGCCATGAGGTTCCTATGATCTTGGGGGTTGAAGCAGGGGGTAGTTCTAGTAGTCATGAGGCTCCTGCGATGTCTGGGACCCAACCTGAAGAGCGTGCTAGTAGTCATGAGCACCCTGTGGGAAGTGAGGTTCACATTGGGGGGAGAGGCGATCAAGACGTTTCTGCTTCTTCTGAAGAGGAAGCTGATGGATCGGGTTTAGTAATTCGAGGGGATTTTGATTCCGGGTCCTTGGATGCCTTCAGCCGAATGGTGACGGCGACTGGCGGCCGAAGAGTGATGTGGAGGGTTAGAGGCGAGCAGTCATCATTCTTACGCAGGATGCTTAATATCTGTGGGGAAATCATAGTGGGTTTCCTTGGGGTAGAGCCCTCGAACTTGGTGGGTTTGATCTTAGCGGATAGGACCTATCAGTGTGGGGTCAGGTTTGCAGTAGATAGATGGGAAGATGCCAGTGGGCATCAGCCTGACGCTGCTGCTGCATACCTGCAGAATCCCTCACCTCCCAGTTCTGAGGAATCTTGGAGAGATGACCCGACTATAGATGATTATCCTCATAGGTTCCCCGAAGAAGAAGATGCCCGAATGCCCCAGTTGCTGTATATCCCTCCTGTTGATTCATCGGAGTCAGGAACCTCCACCACATCCCCGTTCTCACGTTCTGTTGAAAGCGCTTCCCTCCCTGATTCGGGTAGTGAATCCAATGTAGAAGCTGTTCCAGCATATGAGATGCCCTCTAGTTCCGGGGATAGACCTAGGAGGGTTCCCGGTGCTCAGGGGCCGGCGTACCAAGCTGAAGCAGGGTTTTTACGGGTTTGCTACTTGGATGACGAAGTAAGAGGATGTGCCTCAGGAGCTGGATGCAGAAACGCCAGTTCATTTGGAGCCGGGTTTCTGGCTGTCCTTAGTTTTCGGGGGTATTGGGTTTGTTTTTGGATTATTGTTTTCTCTTGCCGTTCTGGGTTTCGTAGACGTTTTCACGTGCACCCTCGTAGGCGTATGGAGCATGGCATCGGGATATAGGTATTGGAGTATCGGTGGGGTATCAGCGATTTCAGAGTTTCCGGTCCTCTTGGGTCAACTGTACTCAGGGATGTGCGGTATGCCCTCCTGTGAATTGAGGAGCTTGCCCAGGCAAAATGGGCTTAGGCTTCCATGGATATGGCTGTTATTTGTGGTTTTCTTGGTGTTTGGTCTGATACATCCAACATACGCTCAACCCCTGGTTGTTCGCCATCACGAAGATGGAACAGAGACTCAGTTCGATGGGGAGCTGGTTGTGGCGACGAATTCCGTATGTGAACCCCCCGTTCCCCTGGTTACCAGTTTATGGGAAGGGTGGTATCTTATTCTAGGCGCGGTTATGGGCGTGATTGGGTCGTGGGAGACCATGAAGTGGATGGCACGCAGGTATGTCTTTCCGAGAAGATTTCAAGCCGTTGCAACTCAAACTGAAGATTCGCAAGTCATTGAGCTGCCGTTGGCAGAGGGTATACCCAATAGGGCTAGAATCCTCTTCAGCTTGTGGCGTGCAAACTTTAGTGTAGATGTACAGGATTACCCTGTGGAGGTCCAGGATGAGTTTACCGGGTATATGGGTTCGTACCTCTTAAGGGCTAACCGGGATGAAGATTCGTCCGAGTGACTGTCCACACAAATTAGTTTGGGCTTTGCTCTAAAGGAGCCAAGGTGTTGAAACATGGGACAAGGTGTGGGCTACGTTAGGGTACCTCCGGTATAACCGGGCTTTTAGAACTCTTAGTATTTGTACTTAGGGTCTGTAGGTCCCAAGGCACTACCCGCATCTCGCCCAGTGGGAGCGTTTCTGGATGGAAACAGTAGTTCGGCCTTTAAGAGGCGATGAACAACGCACAGGAGCATCTGGAGATTTTTCTCCCAGATAAAGTTCAGTGCAGTGGCCGATCTTCTATCTCCAAAAAGCTAGTTTGAATCCCGGTTTCGCCTGGCCTTGAAGACCTGGCGAGGGGGAGTGCGTGGAGAACGCTACAGGGAAGATTAGCATGGCCACTGCGCAAGGACAGGCACTCAGTTGCCGAACGTCGAAGGCTGTTTTTCTTCAAGGAAAAGGCTGGCTTTCTTAGGTTAGGGTTCTAGTGTAGGCCCTCCCTGGGTTAGGTTAGCTTAAGTTTACTTCTTAGAGGGACCTTGTGTGTCTAGCTCAAGGAAGTTCTATCTGTGTGCATTTTGGTAACCACGTACTAATCCCTAAACCCAATATACCCCGACATAACCCCTATATCCCTTTAAGGGAACTCTCTATGAGCTATTCTCTAAACTCCTAGTATCCCGCTAACTTAATAAGCCCTATAATACTCCCGTACTAAGCCCTATAATACTCCCGTATAAAAATCCCCCTTAAGGAGTTTGGACTATAGCTCATATAACACCTTAAACCCTAAACCCCATATATCCTTATATACCCCTATAGATCCCTTTTAAAGCTTTTTTGCGGCCTGGAGCTGAAGGATTGCACGATCCTTCTTTTCCAGCTGCTCGCGCAGCCTAAAGTCTAGGGTTCAGGGTTTAGGGGTTTAGGGTTTTAGGGTGGAGGGTTTAGGGTATGGGGTTAGGGATATTGGGGTTATCTTGGGTATATATTGGGATACTGAAAAATAAATTGGCAACTACTACTATTCAGGGTTTGGGGTTTAGGGTCCAGGGTTTAGGTTGGGTACTGCCCCCACCCTGTAACAGTCTATACTAGGGTCATATTAAGGGCTACATTCAAGTATATTATGAATATTATCCAACTGTTACAGAGGAGGGGGGGAACAGTACTCACAGTTTAGGGTTTAGGGAGAAAGGCTTCTCAGCTCGCACTGCAGTAGAAGAACCATAACAGGATCTTATTACCCAACCCACATAACAAGGACCCAAGAATTAGAGTCCAACGACAGTTACAATCCTCATTTGAGACATTGTCTAAACTCCTAGTATCCCCCTTAATGACCCTTATAGTAGTACCCTATATAATCCCTATATAACCCCCTTTAAGGAGTTTAGACTATAGCTCATTTGGGGGGTTGGGATTACCAAGACCCTCTTACTAAAGAAGCAGCAGTGGCAGCGGCGTTTGAAGTTGGGTTGATCGGCTCCATTCATGGTTATAAATGGGGACTCTATAGGGTTTGGGGTTTAGGGTTATGTGTTCAGGTTCTGCCACGACCAAGAGCAAATTCTCCTTCTCTTCTAGCTATTCATAAACTCTAAACCCAAAATCTCCAGTTTGTGAATCTCCGAGAGATTCTCAGGTGCCATGCGCCGGGCACATTCACGCCATCCTCACTAGACTGCAGCTACCTCCACTCATGGATTTATCTGGCCATATCTGCTTCCTGACGAAAGACGGCAAGGATGAATGTGCTCTTGACAATACTTCCAATGTGAGCTATAGTCTAAAGTCCTAGTATCTCCCTTAATAGCCCCTATAGTAGTCCCCTACATACTCCCCTTTAAGGAGTTTAGACCTAAACCCTATAGTAGTTTTCATTTTATATTCCATTATCCCAAAATAAACCCAATATAACCCTAATGTAACCCCAATATAACCCGAAACTAATCCCCTTTAAGGAGTTTAGACTACTGCTCATGTAGAAGCATGGCTTGTGGGCATCACACATCGGCTGAGGCCTCCGCTCCTGAATGTCCTTAGTGTTCAGCCAGCCGCATTCTTAAACGTAGTTGCTGTTAGGGTCGTTATGACTCTCTGAGGCAGGCCTTGGCCAAATCAAACCCTGGCGCAGAAACCATTATATTAGTCCGGGAAAGACAAGTCAAGCCGCGACAAAACCTAAGCATCGCGGCGCTACGAAGTCCTGTAAGACAACAGCAAGTGTTCTGTTGCGATCAGAACCGTAGTGGACATGTGAGCTCCACTTAAAGCTTGCGTTTCAGAATCTTGTTACTCTTGCTACTAGTCTATTGCCATCGTTACTGCTATGGCCGAGCCGAAGCCCAAGCAAATTTGAAGAAGCAACCAGAAAGCTCCAGACAACTTTCTCCCCAAACAACTTGGCAGGGAACCTCATGATCCACGGTTTAGGGTTTGGCGTACTTTGCAGGGAACGTTGCGATCCTTGTCGAAAATGCACGCTAGTGGGGCACTTTTGTGAAGGCCGCAGAAGCACAATTCTCTTGTTGCCCCTGTATACTACCCCCCCCATCTAAAGGATTGTTGGGACTAGGTAAGGCAAATAAAGGCCAATTACGGGGTCAGTCCCACGTCATCTCTGAGCACCCGGTGCAATCCCTCATGGGGACCCGATTCCCCATACATCCCTAGGGTCCTGATCGTACCATGTTGTAAGAAGCCCTTGTATCTCTACCGAGTGCAGTGGTGGAAAAGCTGATCGGCTACCCTAAACCCTAAACCCTACTGAAACATCCATGCTAGCTGCTTCTGGGGAATCCCCACAACTGTGTTCCAATCCGGATGCTCTGCCTTAAGCCCTAAACCCACCCTAAACCCTAAAACCTCCCTAAACCCAAAGGTGACAAGTAAGCTCCAAATGCGCTCAAGCCTAAACTCCTAGTATCCCCCTTAGTCACCCCTATAGATCCCCATATAACCCGCTTTAAGGAGTTTAGACCCAAAACCCTAAACCTT